>CABHPR010147199.1:0-23084 GCA_902168415.1 Peromyscus melanophrys
AATTTTGTTTTTACCTTCTGAATCCATAAAGCAGATGCTAACTTACAAAACTAAAGCAATGGGGCTGGGGAGATAGCTCGGTTAATAAAGTGCAAACACTTTGCAAACACAAGGACCTGAGTTTGATCCCTGGACCCCATGTAAAAGTGTTGGGTGTGGTGGCATGCACTTCTAATCTCAGAGCTGGCAGGATGGAGACAGAAGGCCAGGAGCTCAATGGCCAGCCAAGACAGACTATTGGTAAGTTCCATGCCAGGTAGAGACCTTACTCAAAATAAAATGGAGGTTAGCACCTAAGAATTCCATCTGGCTTCATGCATGTGTAAACACCACACACTCACACACACACACACACACACACACACACACACACACACACACACACACACACACGGGTATATATTTAAAAGGCGTTATCAATAGCTGTGTAACCGCTTTGGTTGTCTCCATTTTATTGGGGGGTTGACTGTTGCTTACACAGACTACCTTGTGCCATCCTCAGAGACTCTGCGGGAGATAACCAGCTGCACCTTCACAAGGGAGGACTCTGGAGCTTGGGGAACTGAAGTTTAAGTTGACCAAACTGCTGTTCAGCTAGAAAGGGCAAGTCGGCAATATTAACCTCAGACTCTTCCTGAGTAGCCTGGGCTCTCAACCACAGAGAACTCCTGCTTTGCCCCTGTCTTATCCAACTGTGTCCTTCTGAGGGACCATCCTGAGTACAGCCATAGGTGGACTTTGTTCTACTGGAAGCTGTAACCATGGCATCCTTAGTGTGTGTCACCCCAGCCACTGTGAAGCTCTTCCTTGGTGCACTCTCTTTATGGATTTGGATAAGAACAAGCAGGATGGTGATCAAGCAAAACTGCACCTTCTCTGCCCAAATAGAAACAAAGCCTTCAGAAATGTCTACTTAGCTGCCCTCTTTCCCTGTCTCCCTGTCCCTTCCGGGTACACGCTTCTCTGTGGCCAACTTTT
This sequence comes from Peromyscus melanophrys, assembly GCA_902168415.1. NCBI lineage: Eukaryota > Metazoa > Chordata > Mammalia > Rodentia > Cricetidae > Peromyscus > Peromyscus melanophrys. The sequence goes on from CABHPR010147199.1 coordinate 979, forward strand.
CTTCTTGTTTTACCTCTGTAGACGCAGGAATGTTCTTTTCTCCCAAGGAAGCATTCCCCTGGTGGGAGTTACATGCATGTATCAATGGAGGAATAAATGTCCCACGGTTGAAATCCTCCTCATCTGCAGACTGTACAACTCAGCAGTAAGAATTTTCTCTTTGCAGAAAACTGGGGCATAATCAAGGCTTTGAATGAAGGGCAGAAAAGGGAAATCAGAGAAAATCAATTCCCTATTTTTTAGGTGTGGAATGCAGATAAAGGAAATGTTTTCACAACATTTTTGTGGGCAGAGGAAGATGATTTTTTTTATCCCTCTTTAAGGCTGTGACTTTTCCTCAGTCCATGGTGTGACCTTATGCTGTCACTCCGTGCACTGACCTGGATCCTCCCCCAAGTGACTGTAAGAATAGACTATCACAGTGGTGGAGAGTGCTATGTTACTCAGAAGAATGAGAAGGCCAGCACAGAGCCTTGCTCATCGGTAGCCTGACTCAGCAATTTCCTGGTCAGCTTCCCAGTGTGTTCCTCCTCTGTAAATTGTAGCCAATACATCTGTCCTAAAAGATTGTTCTGAGGTTTAAATAAGAATACAGAGAACTCAAAATGTCCCACAGAAAGTCCCAGCAAACGAGAGCGGCCGACGTAGACGACCACCCTTCTTTGTCTCATTAAAGTCCTGTTTTGTACAACAGCCTTAATTATTTTGCATTCCAGTGATAACAAACTTCAGCAGAGATCGAAACTCACAGCAGCAGAGTGAGGCCATGATCTGGGACACAGTAAAGGACCTCCAAGTCCCAACTGCCTAGCACAATACGGTCCTGTTTGTCATCAGTCTTAAACCCAAGGCAGGTGTTCCCGGACAGACATTACTATGCTTGTAACTTGCTCCCCAGGGTAACAGTGTTCAGAGGTGCGACCTTTAAGAAGTAATAAGCCATAAGGTGCCTGCTTGGAAGCCAAGAACAGCCCTCACCAGATAATAAACCTCACGACACCCTGATCTCAGATACTCAGCCTCTAAAATGGGATGGGGGGAGGAATCCGCTTTTATAAATTACCCAGCCCATGGCATTTTGCTAGCAACCTAAACAGTCCATACCAAACACACCCAGATGGCTCTTGTCTAAGTTATTGTGACTTGGACATCTAGGCTTCTGCCACCAAGAGCATCTTCCATCTTCTTCATGTCCTGGAATCACTGGCTTCCAGATATCCAGACGAGGAGAACAGAAGTCCATACGGAGTATTTCGAGGTCACCTTCAGGTATCCAACACTCAGCTGTTGGACCCCAGGGAGACAGAAGGGACTGGGAAATGCAGTGCAGCATATACCCTTGACAGGAGACCCTTGGACAGACAGTAGCACTGAAAAGGATGGACAGGGCAAACACTAAACTTGTTTCTTTGAAATAAGCAGGACCCATTTAGGTGAGGGAGTGTGCATGGGCCAAAGAAAAGATGAGTTTGGTCACTGGTTTATTAAAAACATTTAAATACAAAGCAACCCTGCGGTGACATGAGGCAAAATTATGCAGAGAAAAAAAAGTTTAATTTTGATGTTTCCCTCATTCCACTCTTCTCTGCTCTCCCTTTTTAATCAGTGTCTTTGGCTGCCTTCTAGCCTCCCAGACCCCCAGCATAGGGCCCCCAAGCATTCTAGTCCCTCATAGAACTGCTTCATATTTCAGACAATGATGTCCATTAAAAGATGCCTTATTTCCTCAGAGCCATATTGTCTGATAGATGACAGCTAATTAATCTGATAAAGTAATTCATGCAGCTCAAATAATAGTTATTGTGGGAATTGTTACTAGGCCCATGTAACCTGTATTTTTAATAGGTTGCTTCTAGAGACGATGCCTTAACCTAAATAAATTGTTCTAATGGTAAGGATTGCTCAAATGGCGAGAACGGCCGTCCTCACAACAAGCTTGACAAGGACATAAGCGTTGCAGGATCAGCTCTGATAGAAACGATGAACTCTCGCTTTGTTCCTTTTTCTGAACATCTGTGCTAATTGAAGCAGAGGTTTCTGTGTGTCTAAAACATTTTGATATGAGGTTGGAGAGCGTAGCTAGAAAAGGTTCTTAGAAAAGAATTACCTATTGAGGAAAAACGTGTTCTATCGCAGCACAAGATTCCTGGTATCAATTGATTTCCTTCCTAAATATGGAAATCTCATTCACGTGAAGAGCAATAAAACAAAACGGCTCCATAGGGGTCATCGTAATGTTGCTAATTGTGTTCATGAATTAAAATCCCTCATTGACTACTGATTCTAAGAGTCACATTTGGCCTGCTTCTTCCTGAAGAAAGGATGTTGTGGTTTGGGGTTTAGTTTGGAGTTTTATTTTGGGACATCTGCAAATGCAAAGGGTTTATGCAGTGGATAGCGCAGGAGCATCCCAGGCCCGTTTGGCAGGAGTTGTTTCCCTGAGAGCAGATTTATAAAGAAGCAGCTTCTGAGCTCTGCACCCAGAGTACAAGGGACATAGTTGTCCTGTGTGCCGTCATGAGATGGGACAGGCCTGTGTGGACTGCTCTGTGAGACAATGGAGAAGATATGTTCCCTTAAGAAATCAGAAACAGGCTAGGGAAATAGTTCAGTCAATAAGAGGTTGGCACCTGAGTTCGATCTCCCAGCACCCATGTAAAAAGCCTGAGGTACATCTGTAATCCCAGCACTGGGGAGGCAGAGACAGGACAATCCCTGGGGATTGATTACCGGCCAGCCAGTCTTGATAAATCAGCAAGCACCAGGCTCAGGGAGAGACATTACCTCAAAAAGCAAGATGGGGAACAATCCAGCTTCTTGGTGTTGGCCTCTGACCTACACACACACACACACACACACACACACACACACACATACATACAAAATCAGAAACAAGGAAAAGTGGAGAAAGCTGGGCCCTGCACTGGGCTATATGATACAGAGCTTCTCCCCGATAAAGGAGTATAAGGCCAGGCCACAGTCCCTTGTTGCCCCTGAGGCCCACTCTTGAACACAACCCCATCTCCTTCCTTGACACTTTCCAAACCCTATAATACTGTCAAATTTTTGTGATGTAAAGTTAGCTGCTCCATTTCAGATGTGAGAAAGCTAGTTGCAAAGATCTAGTTGTGTTTTCATGCCTTCCAGGTTATGTTGGCAAAGGTCTAGCCTCCTCTCCTGTGAGGACCTGAGTTCAAATCCCCAGAAAGCCAGTTGCCATAGCACATGTTTGTAATCCCAGTGCTTCAGCAGCAAGTTAGGAAGTAGAAAAGGAAGAATCAGCTAGCCTGGTATACAAGGCAATGAGCAACAAAGAAGAGACCCTTGTCCTAAACAAGACCCTTGTCCTAAACAAGACCCTGACCTCCTCATGTACATGGTAGTACACACATGCCTGCATTCACACACATTCTAAACATACCCACAAGAATATATTTTCAGTATGTGGTATGTGAAATTCATACACTCAGAAATAGTAAGAAGAGGTAATAAACAGGAAATAGCACAGTAGTTGAGCTGGCTCTGGGACTTTGGGACACTTGCCAAAGGTGAGGCAAGGCAAGCATTGCACTCACACTAGGACATATATAGACTATCCTATACTAGGACAGTCTGAGCAGCAACCATGGGAGCTTGCACAGTTAACAAGAAAATAAAACGCAAATGATCCACAAGATGGTGGACTGCAGACTTAATTAACAAGCCACTGGATTGCACTTTGCAAGTTGTGTTTTCATGCCTTCCAAGTTGTGTTGGCAAAGGTCTAGCCTCCTCTGCTGTAAATTCAGTTCTGCCACATAAGACCAATTGATGTCACAAAGAAACTAAGAGACAGGCCAAACGAATTAGCTTGCTCTTCACAGAACCTATGCCATCTGAGTCAAGCTAAGGTGAGAGAGAACAAGGTTAGACCCTCTGCAACCTTTTTCTTCTTAGGGCTGTTGACCCCCTGTCATCAGCCAGCAGCGATTTCCATGAGGGAAGCTGCCCTTTGTGTGCACCCAGCTGTGCTTACCGGAACAGAGAGCATCTTTACTGGTGCAGAAGTATCTCACATATACATCACTGGGACGTCTTATAAAATGTAGATTCTAGTTTAGGAAGTGTTGACTAAGCCAGGCTCTGCATTTCACAGCTTCTGCCTAATGCCAAGCCACTACCACTTGTCAGGCCATGTGGAGATGTGCGACTAGAAAACTGCCCAGTGATTTGAGTGCAGTAGCCATGCAGACAGGTTGAAAGCCTAATTATCACATGACCCCTTCAGACCCTTGGGCAGAAAGCCTGCTCAGATGCACCATTGGATAGGCACCATCATCAATTTCCTGGAAGAGAAGGGCTATGTCCCTCCAAAATCTGATGGCCTTTATGTCATAACTAGGACACTTTTGGCCCAGAGCACCAAGGCTCCCAAGTCATAGGAGCCACCAGAAAATTGGCAAATTGGGAAAGTCAGTGAATCTTCCCTTCCCTCAGATATCTAGAAACCAGTGGTGCCTCTCTCCATGGAAACTGCTGAAGAAGTGAGTCCTTGAGGGCCCAGCGAGAGTAGGCCAGAGAAACAGCAGGCACTCAGAACTCCTGGGTGGTTTTAAGTGACGATTTGAGTGTTGCCACAGGAAACAGGCGACTTCATGCTGTTTGCAAGTGCAGAGAGAGGCCGATCTTGTGGCCTATGTGTCACAGGAAGAAAGTTCTGGAGGTGAAACACTCCCATAGCTTTCAAGGCTCTAAAAGAAGCATCTGTCTTTTCCCTGTGACACCATGACACACTGTGATCCACCAGCTGCCTGCTGCCCACTGTCGGCATGGGTCACAGCCACGGAAGGGCCCGGAGGTAGGTCTGTTTTGTCCTGGACCCCCCTCCTATGCCCGTAACTCTGAAACTACATGACACCTTAACCTTTTAAGAATTTCTTCAAGACAGCATTTAAAAACACCCAAATCTTTCTTGACCTTTACATTTTAACGGAGGATTTTTTTTTTCTTAAATTGATGCTACAATAATTTTTTTTAAGCTGTGGCATTTTTAAAGCTACTTCAAGAGGAACTTCACTTTCTCTGACTCACCCTACTTGAGACCAATCATTAATCATGAAGGGAAGGCACGAAGATTCAAACTCGTCTTTATTATGTTTTCGTGCTTGTGACATTTTCTTTCTATCAGCCGGTAGGGTGCTCCTCCCTTTTTCTTTTATTATCTATAGGTTGTAGAATTTGTTTTCCAGGTCCCAGCCCTCTCTGTTCACCACTCCACCCTCTCCTGTCGCAGCACAGACATCCGAGAACTCCTTCTGACTAGTTTGTAGAGAGCACCTCATAGATCTGCCTTCGCTCGACAAAATGCAAATGCAAAGCGGAGCTCTCTCTATGTGAGGATTCAAGTGAGCTGTCACATGACAATCTTTTGGGCTTTCCCTCCTCACAAAGGCCAGTCTGGAAACATAAGATAAGAAAGCTCATTTTCATGGGGCTTAGGTCAGAGGTCACAAAAATAGATAAATAAGCATTCAGAGACTACTGGGGTCCCAATTCTGGCCAGCTGTCATCAGAGTGAATCAGCAGTTCCAAACCTGGCATTCCTGGCCATGAATTTGGATAGGCAAAAAAAAAATATCATTGCATCCTGATTTGTATCAATTGCTAACTAAAACTTAGTATTTTTTTTCTATTATGTGCTTATGCAAGAAAATACTGTGGTATTTAGAATGCCTTCACTGTGTCACCAACTAAAATCATAAATCTTCTCATAGTAGTTTACAACAGCTGCATACGTCTGGAAATCCTGCTTCTAGTGACCACTGCTTGAAAATATGGCAGTTACCTGTCTGGCTGCTAGATCTTATCATTCAATGCACTAATAAAGAACGTGTATTACTATACCACACAGTTGTGTGTTTTTATACTTTGATAATTTTGCAATGCTGTTTCTTCCCTTTGTAGTCATATGTATTTTGTGTTAGGCATTTTAAAGCATAGCTGTAGGAAGGGTCCACAGGCTTTGCCAGAAACTGCAAGAGTTTGTGGCACACACAGAAAATGGGGAAGAACCCTCCTCTGTACCCCCTGCATTCCTAGTGACCATGTCAATAAAATGTGCGCCACTTGGAATGGTTATGGGACTTTACAGTTGGCTTAGTTAAATTCATGGGCATTTCCAAACCCTGTCTTTACCATCGTGGTTATCTGTTCATTTTTAGCATTCAGCCATTTAACATATCCATGACTTCTGTTGGGCCACAAGTCTTGTTAAAGGTTATTCAATGAGGGAGTCATAGAAGTTCCTTTCAAGATCTTGAACTTTAGGAAGTCAAATCATTTCTATAATTCTTTACTGAGTTATGAGCATGGTATGCTAGTAGTCTCATCATTTGCAATATCCACACCAAAGTATCAAAAATCAATCTGTCCAGCCATTTGCTGGGTAATGTCAAAGGAGAGAAATTATTTCTTTTTCATGGGTAAATTCATCCCTTTATTAAACACTAATTTGATATGTAGCACAAATAAATGAGTCCCAGAATGGACAATACTACTTTTGACCAGGAAAGAGACTACAGGCTGATAACATGACTTAGAAGGTAGAGACACTAACAACATGAGTTTGATACCAGTCCCCACATGGTAGAAGGAAAGAACAGATACCTACAAGTCATCTTTTGACCTCCTGATACACATCATGGCATGCTCATGAACTCTTCCTGCCCCCCTACACACACACACTCACACACACACATACACACACACACACACACACACACACACACTTAATAAATGCAAAAACTATTAAGGACTAGACTATGCATGAGGAGGAACAGGACAGTCTTAAGGTGGGGAAGAACTACTGAATTCTCTTCTTAGTGACTTTGAAACCCATAGTTGAGTACATGGATCTAAGACTTAGAAAATGCAAGCTCATATGTGTAAATGGAGGTTTCTGTCCTGCCAGCAACTCCCTAATGCCCAGCAGCTGCTTCCCAAATTACCACACAGGGGCTTATATTAATTGTAAATGCTTGACCAATAGCTCTGGCTTGTCACTAGCTTAAATTAACCTATATTTCTATCTATGCTTTGCCACATGACTCATGGCTTGTTATCTCATGTTTTACATGTCCTGCTTGTTCGGTGGCTGGCTGGGGTCTCCTTGACTCCACCCTCCTTCATCCTAGTCCTCAGTTTAATTGTCCTGCCTAACTTCCTGCCTGGCTACTGGCCAATCAGCACTTAATTAAACCAATTTGAGTGACAAATCTTTACAGAGTACAAGTGGTTTATTCCACAGCATATATGCAAATGCCAAAGTTGCTGTAAGCAATACACACTGCCAGGAAGACAGTGGAGTTCCCCACTACACATATGCGTACACACACACACACACACACACACACACACACACACACACACACACGGTCTTGTGCAAAGTGTGAAAGGCTACCAAAAATCCTAAGTAGATCAGAGTGTTGGAGTAGTATTTCAGAGCATATACCCTTCAGAGGGCCAGGAACAATGAAAAGACAGACATAGTTAAGTAAGCAGGCATGCTCTGAAAGGATGCTTTGCAGACTCGTGGTTTCTGAGAAAGGAAATGGGGCTCTTCAGGAATCAGATGGCAGAGCAGAAAAAGAGTGCCAAAATTGGAAACCTCAAAATTAACTATGGCCAGTGAGGTGGCTCAACCTTGCCACCAAGTCTCACGACCTAAGTTCAATCCTCCCAATTCATACTGGGAAAGGAGAGGACTGTTAGCAGCTGCCCTCTGCCCTCCACATGCTTTTTGTGACAACACACATATTCACACAAACATGCACACTCACATGTACACACACACACACAGTTGAGCAATACTACAAATAAATAAACAAATGTAAAAATATTTAACCTTTCACTACTATCACCACAGACAAAAAATGTGTTAAATTACCTATATTTACTAGACTTCTTTAAAAAGCAACATTGAACAAGGGCTATGTAAAGCATGCCACTGTGATGAAACAAAGCAACAGAAATACATTTTTTTTAAAGTGCACAATGAATCTTCATGCAAATGAACTGAGGAGAATCCAGCCACTTCCCTGAAAGATCATGTGCAGGGTGGACTTCAGGCTCACCCTCCACACTGAATTCAACAGATTCTAGCAAACACCCAAGGATATGAGGAACCACCTCAAATTAGAAATTCAAACTCTAAGAGTAGAAATGAACAAAATAAATGGAGAAACAAAATAAAGTTGGCTTAACTCAAAAGAGTGGGAAGAAAAGACAATATCATCTTAGAAATAAAGAAGAAATTATAGGGTGCCCTAAGGCAAAGAGGCTCAGAAGGTGAAAAGTTCATGACGGACAGAGAAGGGAGACAGAAAAGCAGCCAAGCCCAGAAGACAGCACCCAGGACAAGCACAGTGAGGGTGAGACCGGAGTGCTGCAGCCAAAGCAGGCAGACAGGGACAACGTGTGTGTCATTTCACTTCCCAAAGAAGAGCAAGGAAAAGCTACAACCACTCCTAAAAATGTAAGAAAAGAAACTTCTCCAGGAACAAAACGGCCGGAATTCTCACACCGAAAAAGCACGGTAGACAGCTGAGAAAAATTAACTAAGAAAACTAAGACATACCTTAGTAAGACTCTGAGGTTTAAAAATGAAGATGAAATCCTCAAAGACTTCCAGGCCAGAAAGAAGGGAGAGCGGGAGAGCGCGAGAGAGCGCGAGAGAAACAACTTATTATCAGCAAACAAATTCAACTGACATCAGAGTTTGAAAAGCTAATATACAAAGAAGCCAATAATGGAATAAAATTGTTTAAAATGCTTAAAAATATGAACAAAGGAGTAACACGTACCAAAACATTTAATATAAAAAGGCTTACAGAATTCTGTGCCTATAAACTGTACTTGATAAAATGATCTTTATCCAACCAAATTATAGCTGGAAAAAAATGTCAACAAAAGTGGGACCTGTTAGCAATCATTTAAAAACATAAAAATGTGCATATAAAACCAAAATAAAATGCAGCATTGTGATGATATACAGATATTACAATTGGAGCATAGGAATGAAGAGAAAAAGAAATTCTTATATCGCTGCATAGACAACATACATAAATAAAGAATGGAAATCATGACTTGGAGAACATATTAACAAGACATGTAACCACTGTGTAGCTTTATAAAATAAGGGGTGGGATGTATAAGAATATATAAGAATTTCAGAGAGAAAAAATAATAACAAAAGAAAAGATACCTTAAAGTTGGGCGACGATGGCACATGCCTTTGATCCCAGCACTCGGGAGGCAGAGCCAGGTGGATCTCTGTGAGTTGGAGGCCAGCCTGGTCTACAGAGTAAGACAGGCACCAAAACTACACAGAGAAACTCTGTCTCTAAAACCAAAAAATAAAAAATAAATAAAAAATAGAAGTACAAGTCTAAGTTACAAATCTCTACATAAATAAATGTACAAAATAGATAACTTCCTAAAGAAAACACATTGAACTAACTGAACTAGCAATCAAACCAATTTCCAGGCTAGAAATAAAAAAGAATATCAAGGAATGTTCTTACAAACACAATTACCAAGCACAGGGGATTTCAGGAAAGAATTCATGGAACAAACCCCAAACCCTCAAAAACCAGCTGGTCCCAAGTTCTCTACATTGTTTCAGAACACTCAAAATGAAAGAAAGTGTTTATATTTGTTGTATTAAAAAGACTGAAACAAAGAAAATAAGGGAGAACAAAGCTACAGTGCAAAGTCACTCATCATTGTCAGCTCATGGGAGATGAAATCAGGAACAATGACTGAAGGGAAAACACCATACTACTTTCTACAAATAAAAGGTTGCAGTGAAGGCTGGAAGCCGGCTCAGCGGTTAAAAGCACTGGCTATTCTTGCAAAGGACTGGAGTTTACTTCCCAGAACCCATATGCTGGCTCAAAAGCATCTGTGCTTACAAATCCAAGGGCTTGAACACCTTCTTCTGGCTCCTCAGGCACATAATACGGTACACATACATACATTCTGGCAAAACATATTTAAAAAATAAGATTTTTGTTTTTGTTTTTGTCAGTTTCCTTACATGTTGCTGTGATAAAATCACCTGAAAAAAAATCAAACCAAAGAAGAAAGGGTTTATTTGGCTAAAAATTTCAGATTACTCCATCATTGTGGGGACGTCAAGGTGGGGGGAACCTAAGCAACTAGTCATATGACATCCACAGTCAAGAGCAGAGAGCAATGAATGAATACATGCATGCTTGTGCTCAGCTCTCTTGCTCCACTCTTCAGTAGCTCAGAATCCCCTTCATAGGGAATGGAGTCACCTACAGTGGACAGCCTTCTCACCTCCGTTGGCATAATCAAGATAATCTCCCACAGACATGCTCAAAGGCCAACCCAAGCCCTTCCACGGTGACTCTAGAGTATATCAAGTTGACAGTTAAAACCAATCATCTCAGTTGAAATGAAAAATTGCTAAGAAAAAAAAATTATCATTTGACAGAATTTAATATACATTAATGGTAGTGCTATTTCTATAAATAGAAAATGATGACTATTTCCTCAATGTGATAATTAGTACTAAAAAATCACTCTCTTACTTAACGGAAAAATAATAGGAGATTAAAACTCTAAAAATCTTATAAAACAAGAGTATGTGCTGGGGCACGAATGGAGAATAGCTAAATAGACAAAAATACTTAGTAGAATATTAGTAGAGAATTAGACCCAGTATATAAAGAAATTTAGTGTATTGCAAAAGCAGCCAAATCCCTGGAGTAATGGGAAACTTTTCAGTAAATAGTTTGAAACTTCTGGGTAGGCATTGGGGAGAAAAAGCTCAAATAAGACCCATATCTCACATGTAGCTCTAGAATAAACTCAGAGTGGATTAAGGTTCTAAATATAAAAACCGAAACCATATCATATAGGAAAATGATGTTATTCTTTAACGTCAATGAAGAAAAAGATTTCTAACTATGATTTAAAAATTCATTTTCATGACAAAAAACACCATACACAAAGTCAAATAATGACTATGAAATAGGGGAAATATTCATAACACATACGAGAGCAAAAGGACTCGTAGTCCTTAAATACATGGAAACTCCAAAAATATAGGAACAAAGGACAAAGTACTGATCTAAAAAATTAGGAGAAGTCAAAAAGACAATGATGCTTATCTTGCTAAGGCTTATTGGTAAAACTATGAAGAAAATGTCATCTCCATAGTTTCCTATTGAGAATTTAAATTGATATAATAACTGTACAGGGACATTAGGCTACACTAAAGCATTTCATTTTGACCTAGTAATCTCACTCCCTAGGGTCTTGTAGCCCCAATAATGTAAAAATGTATATGCATGAACTTATTTATTCCTACTCTGATTGTAATTGCAAAGCACTGGAAACACACATCTAAACTTGGAAGAACGAGTACACTAGGGGGAAAAAGTCTTCAGAATGGAGTACTATGCAACTGAGTACAACACAATAAAGAAATATCTACAACTGACAGGAAATGCCTTTTATAAAAGATATTAAATAAGAAAAAAAAATAACAAAACTCAAAAAAACATCCAAAGTACACCAATCTTCATGCCCGAGATCAGATACCCGAAATTACAGAGGCATTTTCTCCTTTATATTATAAAAAAGGAAATTCATAAAGGATCAACAGAGCTTGAATAAACTCAAAATAATTCTCTCGAAGTACTTAATCTAGTACAGAGGTAAAGACAGTAGCTGTCTTGTGGAGAAACCAGCAGCCTTCAATATACCAAAGCAATCAAGTTTAAGAAAATCAGTAATAGGACACATAAGAGTATGCATCCCTGGCTAGGACACCATCAAAAGAGAGATAGTTTCTTTCTGTGGTATTCTTGCATTACCTCATCCCAATCATGAAAGCAGATTAAGCACATGTAAATTAAACTGCATTCTACCAAGTCACTGGTGAGTAAGTTCCCTTTGAAAAGTGTCACGATTGCAAAGGATGAGACCGAGGAACAGTCGGTGAGATGTACCTAGGGCGAACAAATAGCTAAAAGCAATACGGGATTCCTGGGCAGGACTTTGGGACAGGAAGGGGACATTTGCCACATAACTGGTGTGCTGTGAATGAAGCTTGTAGCTTAGTTAATAATGTTATATTAGAGTTAGTTCTCTACTCCTGGTGGTTGCATTATGATTGAAGGGGGAGATGAAATATAACCGAAGTAGGGCAAGGGACATAAAGAGACTCTGCTGAGCATAATGGCAATTTTCCTAAGTCTAAAACTAGTTCAAAATAAAAATACTTGTTTAAAAGCATTAACAAGTAAATAAATCTCTTACCTTATATTAATGGATTTGGGGGAACTTCCATTTTTCCACAGCTGTCCTATAAAAGTTTCAAAACATTTCTAAAACCACTTAGCACTGCTCTTACTCTCGGTGATCAGAAGGGCAGCCTCACAGGTTGCCAAATTAGTGAAGAAGATGAGAAAGCAAGATTGAAAGGGCAGCAGAGGAGGTGGAGCAACTGATGGAGAGTTTCAAATGACCTCGTTTGTGTTGTTAAATTTACTCAGAACCTGAAATGGGCTACAGTCCACACAAGGGCACAAAAACCATCAGGTAAATTCAAGGGCTTAAAAAAAATGCATCTAACCACCTCCTGTCCAAAACATTGGCCCTTAACCTTTCTCCTGAAGATGCAATCTGCTCTCTACACCCTAGCGGACTTGGAGACCTAGATTGCTACAGGAGCAGAACCATAGCCTTGTCCTGGTTCCATAGGTCTGTGCTGCGTTATCAGCTTGAGATCCTAGGGGTATGTGGAGACGTGCCTACTCCCTGCACAGAGGGAGGGCATGCATGATTTACGTCCTTCAAGGAACTTTGTCCTTAAAAGCTATTTTAGGGAATCCATTTCAATCCTGTTTCCCCAACAACTATATCAGGAGATGACTTGTTCCTCTATCTTAGGAACAGAGGAAATGAGATAAAGATTTCAGAATGTTGGAGGCACTCACAAGAAAGCTGGAATGGGCAAAGATATCACCAGACACAGTATCTCCAGCTTCTGGGTCCTAGGTGATGGTTCAGTGGGCTGTGCTTCTTGATGAATGCATAAGAACAAGTGGCCATAGATAAAGCAGTTGCCATCACATCCAAGGACAATGATGCTGGATGCTCTCTATTCTTTCCAAAGCCATCTGTAAATACTGTCTTTGATTTCTTCCTCCATCTGTATAGTGAAGCAGGTAGGAGAAAGTATTCTGTTTACTAATCACACCATACCATTTGATGCTTTAAACTACATAAAGCCCACTTACTATGCAACTTTATTTAGCTTCTATGAAAAGAAAAAAGAAAAATAGTGTTAGTTCCATTTCCCAGTTAACTAAGAAGCAATGGTTGTCTGGTCCAATGTGACTCATAGCAAGAGAGGAACACAGCTTCTAACTCACATCCCAGCTACACCAGACATACAACAAAACGGGGGGAAACTGTGAGTTTCTAACTAGGACTCCAAAAGGATCCACATGTGACATGACGATAGAAGGGAACCAATGGAGTCATTCTGCTCAGCTGTGATCCCACTGGGACTGGGCAGAGGCAGCCCTGGAGGGCAGACATGCCTGCCTATCAGCAGGGATCTCTGTGGCTAGCTCAGGAGCCCTTCCAAGGACTTCAGAAGGCCAGATGGGAGGTGCAGTGACTCAGTGATTAAAGTTCAGAAGGAATCATTAAGTTTTTGAGATAGGAGCCATGTAGGCATAGGATGGCTCCTATTATGCAAAAAATGTCACTGAGCCAGCTTGCCGCGCTGCTTCTCGCCCTTGGATATCTTAAAGATCTAGCGTTCACCCTGTCTCACCCAGGAAAACCGGTTTTTGTTATTGACGCCACTGTTCACCCTTCAGGTGCTGCTGGGTCCCATGGCGTCCCAGAGTCACTCCATGGGCTTACAGAAGACAAAGTGAGCCAGAAAAGCTGAGCGGGGACAGCAGGCTTCAGGAATGAGCCAGGCAGGCAGAGAACCTTTATCTCCTGGCTATGCTGAGTAATGTGCCCAAGGGAACATTTCTGGCCATCCCCCTATTGATCCCATACATCAGCTGAACGAAGTGTACTTGTCTGACAGCTGTCGCCTCATGTGTGGTGACATCAGAAATGCACTGGGTCTCATTGCCATCAGCCTGCACGCTGGAGGTGCCCGGGTGTGGTAGACATGTGCAGGTGCAACACGCTATGGAAGAGCCCCGAGTCCTTTTCCTCCAGGCTGGCAGGATTTGTGTTGCAGCCCTGTCTGGGCTTCCGGGGCTTCATTTGGGGGAAACTTTCACCTGTGCAGAGCAGGTGATAAATAGTGCAGCGTGGTACTGCACAGACTCCTGGAGTTGAAGGTCATAAGGAAGAGACCAAACACCAGGAACCTCGGGGATGTTTCCAGCCACACTTGTAAATCCAAACAATCTCACAGCTGTGAAATGGAAAGTTTGTGGGGGAAAAAACAAATGCTTTGGTTATTACAGCATTACTACATTCATAAAATATATTTCATGGGGGGGGCAGTTTACACAGGGGGTAATGAGATTTTTCCTTTATACATTATTTATCACCGCTTAATCCAGGTACTGTGGGTTATTTTTTTATTCCTTCCTTTTCACAGCTACAAAACACTTCAGTATTTCTAATTTATTTCTGCTTACAATACAGATGTTCTCAATTGTGTTTCTAACTACATTTCAACCGTTATGATCGCATTTATTTGTTTGTGTCAGCACACAAGCAGAGGTTGAATGTGCAAGGCACAATAGCAAGGTTTCAAGATGCCTACACAAAAGGGCTTGCATGGGGCCGGGGGATGCCCGGTGGGGAGAGTGCCTACACATGCTCAGAGCCCTAGGTTTGATCCTCAGCAGCATGAAACTAAACATGGTACCTGCCTAAAATCCCAGCACAGGTAACTGGAGGCCAGAGGGTTAGAGGTTCAAGGTCAACCTCCAGCTACGTGGCCACGTATTAAGTCTGAGGCCATCCTGGATAACACGAAACCCTGTCTTTAAAAGTCTCTTTTAATCAAGAAATGAAAGCAGATGATATCGTCTTCATAATCAGTGGACAGAGTCTTCAGGTAATACCCCCTGCAGGCAGGGCAATAGCCCCCATCAGCACAGAAAGGTCACATGCCTTTAAAAATGGCACTTGGGGATGGCCATTTGGAAGGAACATTTGGACAACATTTGGGTTATGTCCTCACAATGAATTTCCAAGCTGTTGGTAACAAACTAAAGAAAATGCAGTCTGCCCTGAACACTAAGAAACTAGCGTGTAAGAGTCTTGAAGGTCATGTGTAAATATTGACATTTTAATTTTATTTAGCATACCAAGCCAGGGCTTCCCATTGCTTATCTTGCTATAAAAACTCCTCGCCTCCCTGTGCGCTGCCCTGCAGATCTGATCAGAGCAGCCATGGGTGCTCTGCCTCTCTTTGCTAACAAGGCTTAGTTTTGTTTGTGCAAAATCTGAGTCAGAGGGGCGTTCCTCTACTCTCGTCTACAACACGGACCGATGCACCTGATTAGATAACAGAAATTTGTGGGCTGAATGTACGTGCAGTGACATGAAAGCCAAGATGCAGAGGCAGTCAGAAAAAACGTTCCCACTCAGTTAAGTCAGGTGCTGACACCAACGTCATTTGGAGAACCAATAACCAGCCCGTTTGGGTAATTCTGTGCGTACTCAATGGCAGCCTGAGGAAGAAAAGCAAGCATGTCCCACAGCTCTGCATCTTCCTCCCAAACCAGGACCTCACCCGCAGAGCTTATTTATAATCAGGGTCCACTTCTAAAGGTGAGTCTGCCCAAGTGGTTAGACTCCCCTGAGCACTTCACTTCACTGAGCATTTGAGCTTAGGCTGACAACGCTTTCCCAGGCCCAAAGCAAAGAGGTCTGCTTACATGGAGAGCAGCCTGCAGCCTTGGAACTTGCCAGAGGCTCCTGTCTTCCCCAAGTCGGATCACTAGGATCATTTTCCTGCCAGATTTGTGCACTGAAATGCTGGCCCAGAAAAAAACGAGAGGCCAGTGACTTAAACCAGGAAGAGACACACAGGCACCTCCAGTGGTCTTTGCCGTAAAGGGCTTTGTCTATGTATGAAGAAGGAGGGAGATGTGAGGATAAAATGGTCTTTTGATGCTTCGTGACTCAAACTCTCCAACTTAGCCCGGAAATCAGGAACTAGGACCAGAGAGATGAATGAGCAGGTAAAGGCAATTGTTACCCAGCTTGAGAACTTAAGCTGGATCCCCAGGAACCACATAAGTCCTCTGACCTCCACGTGTGCACAGTGGGCATGTACTCAGACACAATAAATAAAAAAATAAATAAGTAAATAAATAAATAAATATTTAGAATTAAAGAACAAAACAAAAATTTTAATAGGGAATCATAAAAAAAAAAGTCCCTCACATTTGAGTTGGGGGAGGAGCAGGAACAAGTCAGCCATTCAGGATCTGGCCTCTGTGCCCAAACAAGTGTCACAACACACCCTTCACAGTGCTAGTCACCTGTCCTGACCCCTGCTGTCGTACCTAGTTCAGCTACTGAGGCAGCAAAGTGCATCAAAGCAAGTCTCAAATGCATACTGTTTTGATTTTAAATACTACTGAGCGGGCTGCGGCAGTCCCGTCAACCCTTTCGAGGAGGGAAATGTGTGTCTCCAGTCCTTCCCTTGAAGTCCGCACTCCTCCATTCACCCCTCAGCAGCTCTCTCCTTCCTTCCCTCCCGGGAACTTGCAAAGGTCCCCTTTCACCATCACAGAACAAGTACCTGCATGCACCGTATTGAGCTTCATTAATTGGTTTTGCATTTTGCACAAACCCAGAGAATTTCCATTTTAAGAGAAAGAAAGAAAGCCAAAAGAGTGAATCATTACAGATGGAATGTCAGACACCATGGCATCAGGTTAAAAATGTCATTTGAGCTGGTAAGTACATTCCCAGTATCCCTAGAGCAGACAAGCTAGTCAAGTTCAGTACCCATGGGTAGACTTGGTGGATATCAGGACAGGTCATTGTCCCTCATCCTACCTTGAAAATCCTCCCCACCCCACAGTACCTCACCACTGTGGTATTTTAGCCACAGTGTATAGTAGTTCTACCCACAAACTCAGAACATAGAATATTTAATAGAAACTCAACAGTATCCAGCTATCCTGGTTATTCTCAAGACCAACTGCCTTTTCACCTCTTCATAAAGAAGGAACAGTAGTGCACCACACACACACATACACACACACACACACACACACACACACCACTACACACAAACACACCCTACACCACACACACACACACACACACACACACACACACATCAAGCATATACATACACACACCATACACATATACAACATACACACACACCACACCACAAACGCACACCTCCAAAAGTAAAGAAAAAGACTTGGTTTTGTTTCTAATTTTGTGTGTGTGTGTGTGTGTGTGTGTGTGTGTGTGTGTGTGTGTGTCCACATTTGTGTATGCACACCTGAGTGCTGCACCTGCAGAAGCCAAAAGAGGGTGTCATCCTCTGGGGCTAGAACCACAGGTGTGACTAGCTAGCCATAAGAGCTGAGGAAAGAATTTGGTTCCTTTGCAAGGGCAGTGTGTCCTTCATAACCATGAAGCCATCTCTCCAGCCCCAGAATGTATTGTTTATATAAAGAAATTAGTTCCTCTAGGAAGTCTTGATTCATTTTAGCCAGAATACCTTCTCTGCAATGTGGTCTCTTTCAGTCACTCACACTTAGACTACGCAAGTAGGAGGGATGATGGAGAGACTAATTAGAAATAATGGTTCCAATCAAAATCAGTGCAGTAAGTTTTCAAGGAAGAGAATACTCTCAGTGAGTGGCGGTTCTTTATTATGTCGAAATAACTTCTAATCCTCAGCATATAGAGCATTTACTATAACAGGGGTGTGCTCATCTGTCACACAGAGCAATGTGATTGCCAATGAGATGAACAGTAGTAAGCCTTGACAGCTCCCTTCAGACTGATGTTCTGAAATCCAGAAAAGGAGCCATAATATTGGTCAAAGGAGGCCACCGCTGAGAAAAGACAAGCAGTTGAAGGTAGCTGGGACCAGCATGCATCTCCCTCACTTCCTAAGTGATGGTGCAGCATGGCTGGCCACCTCAAGTTTCTGCCATCTAGCCTCTCCCACCATGATGGACTTGACACTCAGATGGAGAGCCAAAATAAGCCCTCCCTTCCTTGTTGCTGTAGTCAGGGATTTTGTCCTAACGAGGGAGGTAAGGACTGTTACACCTGTAACTCTAGCTTGAAAGTTGTGGTGGACGGTCCACAGCCTGGAAGTCAGCATCTTCTTAATTTGATTCATGGGGGCCCATAAGGAGAGAGACTTTAAATGACAAGAACAACTTCAACCAAAGGAATGACAAAATTCAACTAAGGAGGTGACTGTGTCTTTCTTCCGTGTCTTCTCTCCCTCAGCTCCTCTGCCCTCTCTGTGGTATCGATAGGCCTTTCTTAGCACACTCGTTCTGTGAAAGGTGCCTAGTCTATGCCCCTTTTCACCTCTTGCCCTGGAAAACTAGCTAGATGACCACACACACCTTTCACTTCACACACATACATTTGCTGGATTAGTTACCAGGGCCTGCACACCAAGTGCTACAGACCGGGAGGCTTAACACCAGAAAGCCCTGTTCTCACAGTTCGGACGCCCACCTGTCTATCCAAGATGCTGACAGAGTTAGCATCTTCTAATACCTTGTTGTCTGTCATGCAGATGGCGGCTTTCATGCAATATCCTCTGTTCACATACTTCTTGTACCTCTTTTAAAGATGCCTATCCTGTGGGATTAAGGCTCACCCTAATAATTTCATTTTAACTTGTTATGTCTTTAAAGAGCATCATGGAAGCAGAGGCTGGATGGACCCCAGTTGCACCTGTAGCACGAGCCTCAAAGGTCCTTGTCCCTTCTTGAAGGTGATGATTTTGTTTGTTTTTGTCATGCTAAGGATTGAACCTTCAGTCTCACCTGTGCTAAGCAAGCTCTCTACTACTGAGCTATCTTCTCAGCCATGTCACTAATGAGTCCAAGATGGCTCTGAACTAATTCTGTATCCCAGGCAGGACTTGAACTTGCAATCTTCCTGTCTCAACCTCCTGGGTTGCTTATAGACCTGCACCACCAAGTCCAGCTCAAACTTATGATAAGAAAGAACCATGGTAACCAAGGTCAAATCAAAATGTTCAGAATAAAGAAATAGAAACTCTGATGATATGCCTATAATGTATCTATAAATTTAGTATAATCTGATATTCTTACAATATCTTTAAGTCTCAGAGTCATATTACCTGTATTAGTTAGAGGGATAAGAGTCCATCATGGAAGGGAGGCACAGCAGCAGGCGTTGAAGCAGGAGCAGGAGGCTGAGGGATCACGTCTTCCAACACAAGCATGAAGCAGAGAGAGAGAGAGAGAACTTGAAATGGAGTAGGGCTATAAACTCTCAAAGCCTACCTCTAGTGACATACTTCCTCTAGCAAGACTGGACTCCTAGTCATCCCCAACACCACCACCAACTGGGGACCAAGGCTTTAAATATCAGAGCCTGTGGGGGCCATTGCTCATTCCAACCACCACACCCTCCTTAAAGCACAACTATAGCAAACAAGGCCTCAAACATGCACATTAGTACATCAAAATGCAGAGCTGCCAGATGGCAGTAGAGCTGGACCAACTCAGAAATTTCTCTCCCAGGAAATTATTCCTCAGCCAGTGGATGGTCATCGATTTAAATGGAGACTTCTCAAAGGAATCAGAGGTTAAAACCCAAATGATCTGACATCAACAAATCTGCTCTAAGCCTGATATACCCAGAATGTATGTGAAAATGGCACAAGAAGCCATCTGATTACATCTGTGTTAATAGAAGCTGGAAGACTTAATACCACATCTGATTCTTCTGTGTTAACTGACTGAAGGTAAATTGTTGTATTCTGAGTCTCAATTTCTCCGTCTCTTAAATAGGAATAGTACTACCTGTTCTTAGAGCAAGTTACAAAAGTAGATGAGATAGTATAATCTAAGTATGCTATGAATGTAGCCATGCAATTTGATTCATTTATCTGTGAATTGGAGAACACCATTCTCATATGTAGAGTTCGTATTGTTTTTGTTGTTTCTCTTCTTGCTCAGGGCAATTGCTAATAGTGTGTGCTATAATTTCCTAGTCAAATGGAACATGAAAGACTTTGAGAGACACTTTTTCAATCCTATTCATGCAGAAAGATCCAGACTTCTTAGTCACTATAAGAAAACTAATCTAGGAAAGGGATTCATATCTCAAAGAACTATAAGGAGGTAAAAGATATAGTATATGAAGAAATTCTATACATGGAAAATGTAAGTGACCTTGGCATTCTTTCAATAAAAAGTAGTTCTAGATTCTACTACGCATTAGTTCCAACCAAAATGATATTAAAAAGAGTCTCCCTCAAAGCTCTCTCCTGCACCACAAAGACTGAGTACAGGATAATGTTTTGAAACATGCTTGACTGAAGGATGAATTTTGACCCTGACGAGCATCCCACACCTCTTGCAACACTGTAGGGGTTTAGCAGTATTGGCCATACCAGGGTTCAATGGATAGTACCCAGGGATAATGTAGGAGCGTCTTAGTGTCCCACTCTAGAAAATCCACCTTCTTCATTCCAAAATATGTCAAAATAAGCATTCAAGCTTGAGAAAAACTTAGAACTCATTTGGCAAATTAGCTTTAAGACAGAGCCCATAATGTTTCTGACTATTTCCCTAAACTCCTCCTTCAAGGACGTTTCATGCTCGTAAGAATAAGGGCTACCTGCCGGAACCTTGCCAAGTCCTTCTGAGTGCAGTGCGACCTGGACTGTGTAGAACTATCTGAGTTTGTCACAGACCCTCACACTCAGCTGAGGTGAAATGAAGAGCGTTCAAAGCCTCATTCACCTCAGCCAACTCACCACCACTTCAACCACACACGGAAAAACACCTGAAAAGTCAAGAACCGAATCCTGGAAGGCTCTGCAAGGCCCTTGAAGGCCTAAGGAAGAACCAAGAAATCCCTGAGAGCCTGTGGAGTTTTGATTTCTGACACTCTGCTAGATTCCTCTTATGATGTGCAGCAAGACCAGTGTTTTTCAGATCATTGTCACCTATGCTGACAAGCTAGGTTTCCCTGTTGTAACTCCATGACATGTCCAATCACATGGGCACAGCCACATGAAGTTCAGAGTCCTCCCCTGGCAACCAGACCCACCTGAATGGAGGAAAACACTTGGCTCCATGAGGACAGCTAATGTCATGGGATACTCTGTGGCACACTTATCATGATTATTTCTGTCCTTATGTATAGTCTAGAGAATACAAAGAGCTCTCTTTCATGATATTCTGTAGGAATCAACACAGCATAGCCAAACAGGTGTAAATAGGCTAGATTCTTTATGTGTCATTATTAAGGCTTTTCATTTCTTCATTGAAAAACTGTTAGTTTACATCATGCCATCTGACTTCTGGTCCAAGAACCTTCAACAAAACTGATTTCTTAAAACTCATCTTTAAGAGATGACAGCTGCCAGGCAGGCGGTGGTGGCAGTGGTGGCGCACGCTTTTAATCCCAGCACTCAGGAGGCAGAGACAGGCGGATCTCTGTGAGTTCAAGACCAGCCTGGTGTACAGAGTGAGTTCCAGGACAGCCAGGGTAGTTACATACAGAAATCCTGTCTCAAAATATGAACCCCCCCCCCCCAAAAAAAAGAGTTGCCAGTCAAAGAGTTGTGAATTCTAAATCAGGACTGTGGCGGAGTGAAGATGGGGGAAATAGCAAGGCCTGGTACAAGCAAGGACAATCATATTAACCAGATAAAAAGACGAGCCAACCAAAACAAGAGCCAATGAAACAGTTGTTGAGTAAAATTGGGCAAGCAAGGTTTGTTTAATCTTTTTAAGTAGCCCAGTATCCTTGGGGGAAAAAAAGTAGATACTGTTCAAGAACAAAGTGGTGTGTGTGTGTGTGTGTGTGTGTGTGTGTGTGTGTGTGTGTGTGTG
>CABHPR010147200.1:917-12161 GCA_902168415.1 Peromyscus melanophrys
AGAAAGAAAGAAAGAAAGAAAGAAAGAAAGAAAGAAAGAAAGAAAGAAAGAAAGAAGGAAAAGAAGAATCTTGTCTTAGAAGCTGTAGTTTGGCCTGTTGTGACACACAGTTTACCATTTAGTCTACTCATCTTTACTTCTTTACTTGCAGGTGTTCATTGCCACAAATCTTTGGTCTGACTCGAGACCAATGAATCTTCTACACCACCAATACTGGGCTCTCACTGCGGTTCCTCGTGTATATCTCGTAGTTGCCCTGTGTTGTGGAAATCCTGCTGTTTTGGATCTATAGGTTCATCCTTTTCACATGCTATAACAGTTCACAGATGAGGTGGATGTTAGGTTGGGCCAACTCATAGAGCTGTTTCTGGGCCTGGGTGGTAGCCCCCTCATCTGCCGTGTGGTGCCATGGATGAGGGAAAGATGCCTGTGGCACCTTTGGCAGCTGAGAGAGCTGACCCTGGGGTCACAGTTAACTTTAAACTAAAGATAGATTCAGACCCATTTCTCTACTCCTCTCACTGAGATGCAACATGACATGTCTTCAGTCTTCACAGGTACCTACATAAGTTACCTGAGGCCATTGGAAAACAATCTGCCCCTACCATTGCCCTGGCTACACCCACAGATCACCATGCCACAGAAATTCAAATTTGCCAAGCTAGTGTCAAGCTGCCAAACAATAGACTCTAAACTGAAAATACAGCTTTTATCTTTTTCTCCCTTTGTTTGTACTATACTTAGTGCTTGGATTTTAGTGCAAAACTATTCTTACTTAAGAGTTATAAGTTGATATAGAGGTTTTTACCTATTGAATCTAGTGACTCCCAATATCAGAGAAACAACCTTGAACCGGCTCAGTATAAAACTTTTGTCACCATCAGTGTCTGTGAGGCCTCCCTCTCCCTGGGTAATTGCAGAACTAGGATGTGCTTTCTGCCCTAAGAAGCTTACTGGAAACCCACTCTAAACCACCTCAGAAATGGAACCATGCAGCTCCCTGCAGTATCCATCTTCCATCATCGGATACCTTCAAAGGGGGATGCAAAGTGTGTTCTTTCCCCATTCTCTCCCAGAAATTCTACTCATAATGTGAACTGTTTTACAGTGACGTTTTAGTCTATGTCGTGTCCGATATGAAATATGCATGCCATAAAAGATTTTCAATTAAATTCAATCTGAATTAAATATACTAGGGCATATACATATTAATCATATAGGACAGTTGCATAAAATTTTAATAGAGTCATATTCCTGTTGGATTTAAGTTAGATCTTTGTATAGAAACTGGACTGGTACCAGCCCATCTGCTTTGTGATATCATGAGGCTGCAGCCATTCATAAATCTTCCTAATACACTCTGGTTATGTTTTGTTTTATGTGCATGTGATCATCTACAATGTACCATTATGATAAAACGTTTACTTGAAACCTATAGTAATACACATGTATATATTGCAAATATATATAAATTAACTCTAACTCCTCTGTTGCTATATAATTTATAGCACTTAAGCCTATAAACTCAAAGACTGGCATTGCCCCTATGCTTTTATGTAGTGTCCAAATAACTACTTTATGAAACTAAAGAGATAGTTAGCTACGGTATGTTATTGGTTGAAACAGACTGGGACCAGGCATCGTTGAATTGATGGGTGTAGGCAAAACACATAGCAAGGCTTATTTAATCTGCAGCTCATGTGTCCTTAATTCATTATCTGTTGGAGACACATCCAGGCTATTGATTTCCATAAGATAAAGAAGACTTGATTTCTGTAATCGTGTCTATTAGTTTCCTCTAGACAGACTAACAATTTTTCACAATTGCTAATGGCAATCGGAGGTATTTAATTTCACTCCAATCCTGTGTAGTTGCTACTTGGCAGCATATTTGTGCAGTGGTAGATAAAAAATAATCCTAAGGCACTCAAAGTCTCCATTTATTATACCATTTTGTTTGCAATAGAATCATTATAAGTACTTCAAAGTACAAAACCTTTCCACCTATTGTTTTTTTTTAATTAAAATTTATTTTTGACTTTAAGACAATTTGTTTCCTAAGGGGAAAAAGTAGTTTTAAAAAAACTGATGTTACTCAAAGAAAATAAACTTACTTATTTTCCTTTTTACTGTTGAGTCAGAACAATAATTTGTTTACAAATGGTAATACAATTATTCAGTCTACATGCAAAATCTTATAGATTTATAAATTAGGTTTATGTTTTATCTACTTTTTATTTATTTTATGTACTCATTTATGTGTGCATGTGAGTGAGGTGTGTGTGTGTGTGTGTGTGTGTGTGTGTGTGTGTGTGTGTGTGTATGTGTTGTATGTACCTACATGTGTGCAAGTGATTATGCCATGTGTGGAAGTGGAGGCTAGAGGAGAATAGTGTGTCTTACTCCGTCACTCTCCATCTCAGTCCCTTGAGACAGGGTCTCTCACTGAGCCTGGAACTATGTTGGAAGCATGCAAGTCTTTGTTCCTCCTGTCTCTCCTCAGTCCCACCACTGAGGTCATAGACACAGGCATCACTACACCTCACTTTTCACAGTGGTTCTGGGGATTTGAACTTAGGTCTCTTTACCTTCACAATAAGCACCTTTACCCACTGAGCAATCTATCCTACACCTATGTAGCCACTTTATTGTCTTTTTCTTTATGCTGGTATATTTGTTGAATATCATAACCATCAATCTTTAGAGAACATCTTAAAATTTTACTTCACAATTTTCTGAAATAAGGTAGCTCTGGTCTCAGATTTACTCAATGGCCCTTATTTGTTAAAGAATCAACTGTTTTAGAGAATTTCTCTTTAGCATAGATCCAGGATATATTTATATAAATGATGGCCCTAAAAAATTTCAATCTCATTGTAGTTGAAGTATGGATTGCATAATGATTTTCAAACACCCCAAAACAAATTGACTCAAATGTACTATCTTGTAGTACCTTTGCTAAAAATGTACATTGCTAAAAATGGATTCCATTTTTGACATATATAAGCATAAAGCATCTAGAGACTGTGAATGTTTACTAGAATTAAGTAGGAAGTAAGTAATCGCATTGTAATAATCACCATATGACTGACATCATATCAAAACAAGCCTTTTCAATATGAGTCCCATGACTTAGGCCATGCCACCATGAACATATGTGGTCTTCAGAATATGATTCATGTGAAACTATAGTTACATTTGGGTACTAAGCCCCCAAATTCTCTGGTGTAGAAAACAGTGTAATTTTATATAAGGCTCTAATTATTTTTGGAATAGCTTCTAAAAGAGTCTATGAAAATTGAAAGAGAGCTACTGATTGACTGTTTTCCTATCCTTAACAACTTTGTACTTATTTTGTATATAATTATCTATGAATATTCTGAGTAATAAATCCCTCAAGAAGCCACAGTGAAAAGAAATATACACTCAGACAAAGAGTGTATATATTGTAAAGACAGAAAGCTCAAGGGAAAGAATGGTCTCTATTAGGAAAAGTCACTGACATAAGCTAGATAAATATGCTTCTGTTTGTTTTTTTAAACCTGTAAAACCCGTTTGAAATATGATTTTCTGCATAGAAAGAAGTCAGCTGAGACTCCTTTACTGATTCCAAATTGCTGGGTATGAGTATAGAGGTGACTACCTCCCCCTGACCCCCACAAAGAATAGGCAGCATAAAATTAAAGATGGGCTTAAGAAGCTCTCTATTTCCAGCAAATGAAGAAGACATCACCAGTGCTGTCCATGTTGTTGTTTACTCGCTCTCTCTCCCTCCCTTCCTCCCTTCCTTCTGCCCTCCCACCTCTGTGTGTATGTGTGTGTGTGTTTGTGTATGTATGTTTATTTTTAGCGAGTATGTGCACCTGAGGGTATATTATACACGGTGGCATGCATATATATGTGTTCCAGCATATTTGGACCAGAGGTTGATATTGAGTGTCTTCAGTTGGTTTTCTAGGATAGTTTTTGAGTTAGGGTCATTCACACAATATGAAGCTCACTGATTTTGCTAGTTGGGCGGGCCAAGGGGCCAATGAGCTCTGTGGATCTGCTCATATCTGTCTAAGGCAATGATGAGACTATAGACTCATTCAAACATACCCAGATATTTTATGCATGCTGGAGATTCAAACTCAGGTCCTTATACTTGTGAACCAGGTACTTTAGCAAATGAACCATTACTCCAAATATTATTAATTTTTATTTTTTGTTTGATTTAGAAAAACGTCATTTTTTCTATCATCATTCTATTGTTTTTGTTTTGTGTAAACATGTAAGTCTGTATGTAAGTAAGTCTGTGCATGTGAATGTCACATACATGTGGAGTCTAGAGGAGGGCATCAAATCTCTTAGAACTGGAGTTATGTATTTTTGTGTGCCCACAACATGGATGCTGGGAGACCAAGTCAGGTCTTCTACAAGAGCAGCATGAAAAAAAAATATTCTTTTTAGATAATGCTATAGAAGAAAAATTCTAACAGATGTTTCACCTGTCTTCTCTAAAATAGTTCAAGTATTTGAGTTTTACTTGGGATTTAGCTTCCCAAATGCTTTTGATATTCCTTAATTGAGCTGTGAGGCACTGAGAGTCTGTTGTTTGTTTAAACATGTTTTGTGGTCATATTGTTTAAAGAAAAATAAAGGAGAAAGGGAGGGAGGGAAGGAGGGAGGAAGAAAAGGAGAGAGAGAGAGAGAGAGAGAGAGAGAGAGAGAGAGAGAGAGAGAGGAGAGAAAGTACCTGAATTCAGCCAAATGAGCATGCTATTGTAATGATCATATTTGCACAAGTATAATTATAAAATTCATTCTTCAAGTCATTGAAAGTAAAATAATCATTTTTTATTAACCTCATCAAAAGATACCTTCACAGACACATCCAGCATAGTGTTTGGCCAAGCATCTGGGCATGGAGGACCAGCTTCCCTAATACATGCTATTAACCTTATCAGTGACTATCCCCTATGCTCATATCTCTTCAGTAGTGTACATGTATTCCATTTACAGGACTGTAGTCAATTTTTGTTTTCCTAGATGTTTGCAGAACTTTTGTTTTCCCTAGCATATAATTAGAGCTATTACTGCTCACAATCACTACAATTCTAAATTATTTTACAATTACTTTGACTACCATTACTAGTAGGAATTAATTGCTAAATATTTTTATAGTTGCAGTGAAATATTGTTCTTATATATTTCATCTCTAAAACTCAGCACAAATAGGAAAGAGGGTATAAATATGCATTTTGTAAGCAAGGAACCTGAAGATCAATAGGATTCAAGAGCTGGTCATGAATCCTCTCTGCTGTGAAGTGGCAAAGTTGAGACTAGATCCCAGGATTTCTAATTTTTCTGAGTATATGGCATGGCATCCTTTAATTGGGGGCACGATTGTAACACAGTCAGCCAGCTGCTATGGCTTCACAGGAACAACAGTCACTTTCAAGGAAAGAAGAGCCATTAAAGAAGATATATGCACATGCTTGGCCATTAAAAGCCCATTTATCACACATGATAATGAAAGTTTATGTAATATTTCACCAGGCTTGTAAAAAGAGCCTTCCACTGTGGATTGGATTCAAGGAAACACTGGAAAGAGAATGAGAATTGAATGGTTTTTTTTCCCCAAGAAATTCTGCCCCAGTTTCCTTCAATTTGATAAGGGATGATATTATAGAGTAAATTTGGAGTTGCTTGGCAACTGTGATCAAGAGCGTAGTTGAGGAATTCAAATTTGAACTCACCAGAAAGACATAATTCTGTTCAAAGGAATGATTGTGTGAGAGCCAAACATAGCAAAAGCCCTCCACGATAGCCTAATGCTTCTTCCTCCTACTCCTGAGACAACTTACTCCTTCTTACAAGCTTTCTGTTCAGAGGGCCAAGGATATTTCACATCACAGTGTTTCTAAATCAACAGTGTTTCCCCATCACCATAAACATTTCCTAGAACCCAGAAGAGCTATCCTTGTCTAACAGTCATGTTGGGTTGGAGCTTTGATAGTATCTTTTAGACATCGCGATTTAAAATATCTTCAGTGGCAGATGTTTTATTATTTTTCTTTATTTTTTGCAATAATATATAAGAACCAGAACCCCTAAAAATTATTTTATTATCATCAGGACTATTCTAAAAGAAGATTTAGGAGAGCCAGTCTGCATTTTAAACCTAATACTTTTATAGGAAGCGTATGTCTAGTGATTGTAACATACACATTAGTGCCTCATTTTTGATGCAGTCTACTCCCTTTCTGTTTAGAGCTGATTTTTCCAACATATAAAAATGGGCTCATAGATGGTTCCCAATCCTTCTGTATATTTAACCTGATAATTTATATTTTTCTGAATTTCATACAGTATGGGCTTACTATTATCTTAAATTAAACCTATTTTGAAAGGGATTATTATTAACTTGATTTTGTTATGACCATTATATATTATTTGGTTATATGACAAGTGAGAAAGCATGAAGATTTTTTTCAATTTTTATTTTAAGAAAGTTATTTTGTTACCCATTTAGTTGTACATTTGTTTTTAATAATAGTACAAAACATTAAATTAATTTTCTTTATTGAGTTATCTTAAACTATATAAAAATGCATATTTGAACTGAAGATTTTATAAAATTCATGCCTAATGTCATTGAGGGAATTTAGTTACAAAAAAGTAAATATTAAAAATAAATAAAGCTCTATTTCTTAACAAAAAATTACATAGTTGAATGTCTGTGTGTGGCTCTAATTCCAACCTACTGCTGGTCCTTTATTGTAGCAAGGCCCTGTGCTGTTGGTCCCTTTCAGGGAAGGAGCCAAGTAGCCACAGAGTCAATGACACAGACTCTGGGAGAATGTTGAAACAACAAGCTTAGTTTATTCAGGAAGAGGCAAGTAAGCCTTACATACCCTCCACCCCACCCCAGGGGAAGGTCTCGTGAATATGCATCTGCTGGTGTGACATGACTGCCTCTTATTGGTCCAGGTCATCTCCAGATCATGTCTCAGCGGCTACTGCTTAAGGCCCTTAGGTAGACCCAGATATTCTCAGAAAGTATCTTATTACTGGTTTGGGCCAAATGGCCCTCAAGCTTGTTATGGATGAGTCATCCACATATCCACTGCTTTTTATTATTTTATGGGACATGCTCAGTGGGAGCTAGGGTGCATTGCCCTGACCTTGTTGACTCCACTTCAGGAGAGCTCAGCATAATGGACTGTGCTTGGCTTAGGTTAGCTTGCCAAACAAACGCATACCTGTCTTTGACTACCAGCCTTCAAAAGGCATCAATCCTAGAGAGCTATCCGGGTGATGGGCTTTAGGCAGTAACCTTCTATATCTCAATGAGCCATTCGCGCATTACCTCTCTAGGAGGACTTTGATCTAGGTGTCCGAGAGCCAATAAAACCTGTAGGGTTGCCTCTGTGGCTGCCTTTAGTTGGTGAACCCGTTACAGACATTTGAACAGAAGGATTAGTCAAAAATTCAGTTTCAAGATCATGAATGGGACCCTAGTCATATTTATATGAAATGTGCCAATCAAAGTCTTTCTGGTGATGCATTAGAGACCTTGTACAGGAGGAGGCAATTGCTTAATATCTAGAGTTACATGCCAGTAATGGCATGACCTTTACTAATGCCACAGTAGTGGAGCAAATCATATATTACCCCCTGAAGCTTCTTTGGCCAATGCCTCTTGATCTATTGCAGGACACACATCTCTGGGGGGTATCCATATTGGCATGGTGGTATTCTGGGGAAAAATGCAAGCATATACTTAACCCCAGGTTAATAGGGGAGCAGGGGGTTGCCATTGAACGGTGAGATCCCTCCAATGCACCAAGGACAATGATGCCTCCCAAAGCAGGTAAATAAGTGTGTTGTTCAATTTGGGCTTATATGACAGGGTTAACATATGGTTCTTGGCCTGTGAGCATCTCAAGTGGAACAACGACGTTGTACTGTATATTAAAATGAGCTTGAGCTTCATCCTGGTCATCATAGGCAGCACACCAATTAAGGAAGAATGCAGGCTCCACCACAGCCTTCATCAAATGGTACCAGTCATAATAATAAGTCTGTAAATGCATTGCCCATTGCCATAGCACTTGCTCAAAATATGGCAAGTCAGGACTCAATTCATTAGCAGCCTTATGGACCCAAGACAGGTCTGTAAGTGGCATAGGTATCCATGGCTGGTTGGCTGCACTGGGGCACACATTAACTGGAAATGCCATATTGGGCATATGTGGCACCATAGCTAGAAAAAGCTGGGAGGTATGCAGAGCAGCTGGCTCAGCAGGCAGACATCCAGGCAAATCACTCTGTGGATACTGCAGTGTATGTGTGTGTGTGTGGGGGGGGGGGGGTTGTAGCCACTAGAGGCATGGGAAGAGCAGAGAGAGGGCCTGCCGGTGTAGCCTTGGGTGCTGTTGAAATAATTTCCTCTCTCTTCCCATCCTTTTACTTTACACTTATTCTCATGCCTCTCCTCATCATCAGAGACAGGAAATATCAGTCATGGATGGAATGAAGGTGATAGATAAGTTGGTGTTACATCGTTCCTGGTAGGGCTTATTGTGGGCCTTAATGACCTCCTCAATAGAGGACGACTTTAGGCCCGCAATTATAGCTAACAAAATGGGCATAAAAAGCAATTGGAGGGATACTCTTGAGGCCGCTTCCCCTTTTCTGGCCAGGAACAGACTGTGATACACCAAAGAAAACAAATAAAATTTAAAAGTAAACAAACTAAATTATTCTAATAATAATAACTGCCATAAATGTTTGGTCAAAAGCCTGATGCTATATTGTTTTTCTTTTATTTTATGGCCATGCAAAGAATTCTGTTATTATAAATTAATATTCATTCATTGGTATTTTGAGGCTTTACTTACATTTGCAACTATCTCACTAAGCTGTATTCCAGTATATAAATATCACTGTGAATGTTTTGATAACACAGTGCTTCATTTAAAAATTTTTCACATTAAAATATGAATTTTTCTAGGTGAAAGTAATGATATTATTTCAAAACGTACTACAAATTATTGTTAACTCACTCAGGCAATTTTTAAAAAACTGAAATATATTTTCAGATTAGTTTTACATTTGCCAAACACTGAGTAGAAAACACAAAGGTTTCCCTGCCAACTTCTGGATCACTCAAATGTAGCTCCCTTCATCTTTAGCATCCCTCTACAGAACAGGACAAGCCTTGCAATTAGTCAGCCTATGAAAGTCCACATAAAGTTTCACTCCTGCAGTCGTAAATTCTAAGTGTTTGAAAAATTGTAGCCACTATTGTAACACCATAAGAGTTGAATGTCTGAGCAGTCCTTTGCACTGGATTTATTCTTTTCCCCACCCAAGCCCTGGCAAGTCTTCATCCTTTTATGGTTCATATGGTTTTGACTTTTTTAGAATCTTTTAAGTTGGAATTGCATATTATGCAAACTTTTCAGACTGGTTTCTTTTAATCAGTAATAGGTTCTCAAGATTTCTCCATATCTTTTCTTGGTTTTGATAGCTCATTTCTTTTCAGTGAAAAATATTACTTTATCTTCATTTACCAAGGCGTATTTTAAAGCACCATGTTTCTCCTAACTTTCAGCAATTATAAAGTTCCCATAAATAACAGTGTATATTTTTGTATGGGTATGATTTTCTGGGTTCTTTGAGCAAATAAAATAATATTATTACTGGGTCATGTGGAAAAAGAGGATTTGATTTTGTAATAAACCAGTATGGTGTGTTTTACAGTGCCAGGACCTCTTTGCATTCCTTCTAACCAGAGAATTGACCTTATGCCTCAGTTTCATCTGTACTTGATATTTTCAGAGTCCTTGAACATATTAATATCTTAATGCCATGGAGCATCTTCTCCAAGGATTACTTACTATCTCTATATCTTCTGGGTTAGGTAGTCTATCAAGGTCATTAGCAAAATTCTAATCAGATTCATCTATTGATTTTTATGTTTAGTTTATTTTTGAGACAGTCAATCAATATATAACTGAAAGTACCCTTGAAGTCACTATGTAATTCAGACAGACCTCAAATTTGCAATGATACTCCTGCCTTAACTTCACAAAGTCAGGGATTACAAGCATGCATCACCATGCTCTGATGTGTTCCTACCCCCTTTACTTTCTTATTGTTCAAATATTCAGAGTTTATTTTGTACATTTTAGGTATCACTTTTTTTTATAAACACAAACAAGTGTTTTTATTAAAGCTATGAAACCTCAGCTGTTACCCAGAAGTAGAGAATAGAAGAGAGAAAAGGCCATGCCATTTATGCTGGCATGGAAAGCAGACACATGGCCCACAAGCGACCAGATGGCAGGAAAGGAAGCTGTAGAGAATTGCATGTCAGTCTTTTGTCAGAGATGTGTAAATATGTCCATCCATTACATGGATTTTATCTTTATTCCTTAGCCAGTTAACTTTTGTCCAGCAGAATTTCCAATTATTTCACTCGTGGATCATGTCTTTGATTGTATCTGTAATGGCATTTACAAATGCAGGGACACCAAAATCTTCTCCACTGCTATTCTCTAAGGGTTAATGGTTTTGCTAGTTGGCTTTACATTTTACCTTGAGTTAATCCGTTTTGAGATAATTCCTATGAAGGTTATAAACTCTTTGTTGAGATTTTTTTTTTCATACAGAGGTGCAATTGTAAAAGCACACTCACTGAAAAGACTTCCTTTGCTCCATTATATTGCCTCTGCACCTTTGTCAATGATCAGTTGACTACCTTTGTGTGAGTCTATTTCCAGGCTCTCTGTTCTGTGCCATTGATCTATTTGTCTATTCTTTCACCGTGTTGTACTGTCCTGATTACTGTATCTCTATGGCAAGTCATAAAGTCATCTTGTCCTTTCTCTGTCTTTACTTTTCTATATTATGTTTAAGTTTCTGTGTGGTGACAAATCTCCTCATTTATGTCAGTTGAAAAAAGTAAGCTTTAGAACAGGCTACAATATATATTCCAAGATTCCTATTGTCTTTCATTTGTATGACTTTTTTTAATTTTCAGTTTCAGTGTGAGATATACATTCTGAAAATATCTTTTAAAACCCCAAAATTACATTAATAATGACCCTACTTGTATTTTATAGTATTTAAAATAATCCTAGAGACTGATTGTAATTATTTTCTATTGATAATGATGAATATATAAGCCTACACAATTTCCAGGATTTATTAAAATCTTACTATGACTCTGAATCATTTAAATCATTTTGT
>CABHPR010147201.1:0-38384 GCA_902168415.1 Peromyscus melanophrys
TTGTCTATCTTGTCTTCAATGCCTGAGAGAAATTCTCTCTTCCATTTCTTGTACTCTGTTGGTGAGACTTACCTCTGAGGTTTCCGCTTGACTTTCTAAATTTTTTATTTCTAGTTTTATCTCAGTTTGGGTTCTCTTTAGTGATTCTGTTTCTATTTTCATGTCTTGAACTGTTTTCATTATTTCCTTTCCACTGTTTGTGTTTACACGGACTTTGTTAAGACATTCACTCATACCCTCTTTAAGGTATTTGAACATACTCAAAATTGCTGTTTTGAAGTTCTTGTCTTATGCTTCAGCTATCCTGCATTTCTCAGGGCCTACTCTAATAGGGTTGCTGGGTTCTTGTGGAGGTTCATTGTCTTGGCTGCTGATGTTCCTGTTTTTGCTCTGGTGTCTAGGCATCTGGAGTTAGGATAACTGTGGTAAGTCTAGGTCTTGATACCTGGTTTTGTCTTTGTTGGGTGGGTGTTATTTCTTTGTTTCTATTGCCCTTTCTGTTTCTTAGCAAAGTATGGTGCTGTGGGCTTGGTAGCAAGGGAAGAGCAAGCAGGCAAAGAGCAAAAGCTTCCTTCTTCCATGCCCTTATATAGGCTTCCAGCAGAAGGCATGGCCCAGATCAGCTCCAGATTAAAGGGGTATCTTCCCTTCTCAAGATCTGGATTAAAAATGTGTCTTTCTTCCTTAAAGAACCAGATTAGAAGTGGATCTTCCCACTTCAGATTAATCAGAAATCCCTCACAGGTGTGCCCTCTATTTTGGGGTTTTAGTTAATTCCAGGTGTAGCTAAGTTGATAACCAAGAATGGCCATCACAACAACAAAAATTTTAAATTAGGAATAAACACAAAGTTATAGACTTTAATCCAAAGTCTTTTTTATGGATGGGTTTAAAATAAAGGCTTTTTTTGAAACAAAACAAGAGTGGTATAATGACAAAAGCCAATGTAGATTTACACTTTATTAATAGTGTGGGGTTTTTTCAAGATTAAGGAAGTAGTGGTCTAGTTTTAATTGATCTGGTACACTGTGTTAATTGCAGGGTACAGTATTTAAGATGGATATTTACAAATATAA
Source organism: Peromyscus melanophrys (assembly GCA_902168415.1). NCBI lineage: Eukaryota > Metazoa > Chordata > Mammalia > Rodentia > Cricetidae > Peromyscus > Peromyscus melanophrys. The sequence continues at coordinate 1,077 of CABHPR010147201.1, forward strand.
AAGTAGGTAGTGTAGTTTTGATGATACAGGCTCTTAAAACTGTGTCGTGAGCAACTGTTAAAGGGTCTTGGAATATTTTCTTTTTTTTTTCTTCTCATTTTTTTTATTAAGAAATTTTCTACTCACTCTACATACCACCCACAGATCCCCCCTCCTTCTTCCTCCTACCCTCCAGCCCTCCCTCCCAAGCCACCCCACATCCCCACATCCCCCAAATCAAGGTCTCGCATGGGGAGTCAGCAGAGTCGGCACACTGAGCCTAGGCAGGTTCAAGCCCCTTCCCACTGCGTCAAGGCTGCACAAGGCGTCACATCACAGCCACGGGGCTCCCAAAAGCCTGCCCATGCACCAGGGATGGATCCCGATCCCCCTGCCTGGGTGCCCCCCAAACAGTTCAAGCCAAACAACCATCTTACATATCCAGAGGGCCTAGTCCAGTCCCATGGAGCTCCACGGCCACTAATCTACGGTTCATGGGCTTCCACTAGTGTGGGCCTTGGAATATTTTTCCTGGGGAAGGTAGTATGCCTGTCCTCAAATAATTTCAAGACTGTGTTGCATATCAAGACATATTAATCTCTGTGAATATACTATATAAAGCTACTTACTGCTTTATTTGTGTTAAGACTTTTATGAGTAATTTTTACTACATTCTTGCATAGTATTCAATCTTAGAAATTCTAAGAAGTCATCATATTAACAGCTTTTAAATTCAATAAAAGCTCCTGTTGGAGACATGTCAATGACTGCATGTTACATGTGAGAATGTTTAATCATTATTCCAGAAATATCTACTACTTTGTGTCTACGTGTATGTGTTTGCACATTTTTAAGTGTGTGTGGTGTTGCGTAGAATAAGGTTCCCACTACATCTCCCTTTAAGTCTCCTATCTGACCAGTACAGCAGATGGATCATGGAGAATGACAGATGGCTATAAAAAATTCAATTAAGTAGTGACTCAAATTGCAGCTGCTGTCCCATATGTTGTGTCCATACAGGAGTAGAAGATTAACACATCTTCTGGTACATGATATGCAGCTATTGACCTAGCAAATGCCTTTTTCTTGATATTTGCCTTAAGGACCACCAGAAGCAATTTGCTTTCAGTTGGCAAAGTCGGAAGTATACCTTTATAGTTTTATCTCCAGGATATATTCACTCCCTCACTCTCCCGCCCTGTGTCATAACTTAGTTAGAAGGGATCTTAATCATCTGTCTCTTTCACGGAATATCACATTGGTTCACTACATTAAAGACATTATGTGGATTGGATCAAGAGAGCAGAAGGTAGCAACCACTTTGGACTTGTTGGTAACACAAACGCACATCAAAGGATGGGAAATAAATCCAACTGAAATTCAAGGGCCTTCTACCTCAGTGAAATGCTTAGGAGTCCAGTGGTGCGGGGCACACGGAGATAAGGATAAATTACTGCACCTGGCCCCTCCCACCACCAAGAAAGGAGCACAACATTTAGTTGTCCTATTTGGATTCTGCAGACAGAACATTTCTCACTTGGGTGTGTTATACTGTCTCTTATATCACAGGACTCACTAAATTGGTGGCTTTGAGTGGGGCCTGGAACAGAAGAAGGTTCTTCAACAGGTCCAGGCTGCTGTGCAGGCTGCTCTGCCACTTGGACCATGTGGTCCAGCAGACCCGATGGTACTTGGGGTATCAGTGGCCCATAGGAATGCTGTTGGAGCCTTTGGCAGGCCCCTATAGGTAAATCACAGAACAGACCTTTGCGATTTTAGAACAAGGCTCCACCATCATCTGCAGATAATTATTCTCCCTTTGAGAGACACCTCTTGGCCTGCTATTGGGCCATAATGGAACTGAACATGGTAACCAAGTTACCATGAGATCTGGGCTGCCCATCATGAGCTGGGTGTTATCTGACCCACCAAGTCATTGCACAGCAGCAATCCATTATCAGATAGAAGTGGTATTTACATGATTGGGCCTGAGCAAGTCCTAAAGTCACAAGCAAGTTCCACAGAGAAGTTGCCCAAATGCCTGTGGTTTCTGCTCTTGTTGCAATACTGTCTGCCACCAAGAATGCACCTATAGTATCATGGGATATGCCCTATGACCAGCTGGCTGAGAAAGAGAAGACTAGGGCCTGGTTTACTGATGGCTCAGCATGTAATGCAGTCATCATCCAGAAGTGGACAGCTGCAGCATTACAACCCCTTTCTTGAACAACCCTAAAAGACACCAGTGAAGGGAAATCTTCACAGTGGGCAGAACTTCAGGCAGTACACATGATCATACATTTTGGGGGGAGGGAGAAATGGCCGATGTGTGTTGTTTCCAAATGAATAAAAGATGTGAAGATACTTATGTCCCATGTAAATGCTCATCAAAAGGTGACTTCAGCTGAGAAGGAGTTCAGTAATCAAGTAGATAGAATGACCCATCCTGTGACAGTCAACCTCTTTTCCCAGCCATCCCTGTCATTGCCTAATGAGCCAATGATCAAAGTGGCCATGGTGACAGAGATGGGGTTTATGCATGAGCTTGACAACATGACTGCCACTCACCAAGGCTGATCTGGCTACAGCTGCTGCTAAATACCAGGTCTGCCAACAGCAGAGACCAACACCGAGTTTCCAGTATGGCACCATTTGTTGTATTTCATCAAATTCAGTAGCTGCCCCTTAAGCAACTGCTGTCCTAATTGGCAATTACAATTCTGCAGCTATCAGTAGCCTTTCGGCTGCACTGGCCACAGCCAAGTGGGAATTCTGGTCCCTCAGGCACTGGCTCTGTCACAGCTGCTAAAGGGAACTTTATCTAGATCTCTATTCCTCTACAGAACTCAGGATTCAAAGGTCGAGGTAAAATTCTGCTCTCTCAAAGAGGCCGAATAGCAAATAGCTAACCTTCTCTTAGCTCTCATCTCCCCCAAAAACTGGCCTCCTCCTACTCAGCCCCCACTTAAGAACCCTAGCTATCACTTCCTGTCAGCTAGTTACTGACTCAGCCTCCTGACCCCAGGTTAATTTTATTTAATCAAACAAATGTAACACATCTTTGCATCATTAAACAAATATTCCAAAGCATAAGCAAATGTAACACATCTTAATTTAATATTCCACAACAACCATTCCCCAAGGTGACCAGCCGGGGTCCTGGTGGCAGGTTGACTACATTGGACCACTTCCTCCATGGAAAGGACTTTGTCCTTACTGTAGTAGATACTCATTCTGGCTATGGATTTGCCTTTCCTGCATGTAATTCTTCAGCTAAAACCACCATCCATACGTTTACAGAATGGATGAACCATCATGGTATTCCACACAGTATGGCTTCAGACCAAGGAACTCACTTTACAGCCAGAGAAGTGTGACGGTGGGCCCATGATCATCGAATCCACTGGTCTTTCCACATTCCCCACCATCCTGAAGCAGCTGGCCTGAGAGAAAGACTAGATGGCCTTTTGAAGACATAGTTTCAATTAGGTGGCAGCAGCCTGGAGGGCTGGGGTAGGGTTCTCCAGAAGGTAGTATATGCTTTGAAACAGCAACTAATATATGATACGATTTCTCCCATACTGAAGCCTGTAAGTCACTCTAATAAATCCCCTTTCTATATAAAGAAAGATTCAATCTGTAAGTTCTGTTACTCTAGAGAACCCTGACTAAGACAGAATGGGACTAGTGGAAGGGGAAAGGAGAGATAGGAGAAGATAGTGAGGGGAGTGGCTATGGAGAAGGCACCACTAAGTTGTACTTGAATATGGTGTATTCACAGAGGTATGGCTGTAGACACATGTATGAGAAGAAAAATGTAATTCTGAAACACTTCATTTTGTAGACTCAACATAAACTAATAAAGTTTTTAAACACAAGAACACAGAGACTGGCATTCAGGAGGAAGTTTGCCCCCTTTCTTCCCTTAGGGCTCTCAGAGCTACTCAGTAGCTTCCTCCTCATGAAGCTTTGCTAACCCCAAACACAACCACACACAGCAGGTGTCTGAAACACAGATGTTTCCTCTTTTGTGGTTCAAGAGGTTGGAAATCCAAAATCATGTTCTTTGGGTGCCAAGTAGCATGTTCCATGGGTGGCTGTCCCTGAAGAGATCAGAGGGACTGTTCACCCCTTGCTTCCCCACTTAGTGGAAGCTGATGTCATCCTGGTCCCCTCTCCGTCACTCCCATCTCTGCCTCTGGGGTCACATGGCTTCAACCCTGAATTAGCATCCCATCTCCCTGTGCTTTTCCCCTAGAGAAAAACTTGTGATTGGATCTGATGGCTATAGACAATGCAGGATGGCCCCCAATGGGCAAAGTCCTTCACTTAGTCACATCTACCAAGACCATTCACAGGAGAAAGGAAACATTTATAGGTCCCAGGCAATGGTGCCTGAGTTTCTTTGGGCTGAACTGCCCTGTGGCCATCTCACTAGGGTGCTTGTCTGTCTGAACCAGCCTCCTTCTTAATCTTTGTTTTCTTCTTCTTCCTGGGCATGTCATTGGTCTCCTTGTATATAACAAGAATGTTTAGGTAACAGTATCTTCTTACCATCCTGAAAAAGGCTGTAAATAGGGAGGGTAAAACATTACATATTATGAGAGAACATCTAAAAAAAACCAGGTGACTGTGTCCACAGCATATTAAGGACTCTTAATTAAACAATTTATAAAAAAACGGAAATAATTCCAAATTTATAAAACAAGACACTATTCAACAACAAAGAGACAACTGCATATAAAAATTGCAAAGAATAAAATTCATCATGCTTAACCCTCCACAGGACATCTATACCACACTCCACCTTCCAAGGGTCAGGAATCATTTCAGAAGAAAGAATGTAAGAGCCAGAGGCAGTGAAGGACCACAAAGAAACAGTGTTTTCTGCACACACCAGGGAAGCTGCCCATAGGAACTCACAGTGGTTGTGAGAGCATGTATAAGACCTGTGCAAACTCAACCCGGACCAATTCCCAGCACGTAGAGGAGAGGTGCCCATGAAATCCTGCCCCTAGTTGAAGAGCTGTTGGCAACTGAAAGCTTCTGGGACAGGGAAAGTCAATTTTCTTTAAGGGTATGGTTCCTGGTAGGTTGACCACATGCCAATGGAAGTTCACAAACCCAAAAGTGTATGGGTAACACAAACTGGAATTAATGGGCTTTATTTAAAATGAGACCATAAAGGTGAGTAGATAGGGAAGTAGGGGTATATATGATCAAGATAAATTGTATAAAATTCTCAAAGAATTAAAGAAAATATTTTTGAGAGAATGTCTTACTATGTAGTCCTGTCTGACCTGGAACTCACTATATAGACCAGACTCATTAAACTCAGAGATCTCTGCCTCCGAGTAATGGCATTAAAATTATGTACCATCACACCCAGAAAATACATTTTTAAAAATATATTGGTAACATCAAATTCTATGACATGGGAAACATAGGAACCGAACCAAAAATTGAATCTTTTCTGACAATCCACTTACGCTGTCTGGCAATGCCTTCTGATGCACATCTAACTGGGAGATGCAGATCTGAGATGAGAAGAAAGTACTGACCTGCGAGGTGAGGTCGTAGATGTGGCCATTCTCCACACCACGCCATGGGAAGCTGTTCATCCTGTACTGTTGAGAACTCGAGTTCTCCTTTTGCATTGATGGTGCTACTGTCATTGATACCTTGGGAATTAGTCCATTGGATGTGAGGGAAATAATTCCCAGCTCATGCTTTACAAATATATCCCATATGCCTCCCTGGCAGGTGGAGAACTCTCCAGTGCCAGCAGCTCTGAAGACAGTAGCATCAGCCTATGGAGAGTCTGAGGCTCCTGCATGGGAGGCAGCACTGGAGGTGACCAGACAAAAGCTTCCCTTCTTGTGTCTAGCTCTGCGATGCCCACAGCTCACTGTGTGTTTCCTGGGAAAACGAGTAAGCAAACTCAACAGAGACTGGCTTCATTTCATCTGAAATCTTCCTCCTAAGGGGAGGTCTCAGACTAAGGAAAGATCTTAGACCCACTCTGTGTCCAGATCCACCACAGTGCTGGAGGGAAGTCCCTCAGAACTTGTTCTCTAACATTTTCTACTCCTACCTCCCTTCCTTTATTCCATCCTTCCTTCCCTCACTAGTGCCCTCTCTCCTTTTTCCTTTACTTCTTTCCTTCCTCCCTCCCTCCCTACTTCCTCTCTCTCCTTCCATCCTTCTTCCCTTCCTTCCTGTTATGTGTGTGTATTTATTTGTACACTCATGTATGCATGTTCATGCACAACTGTGGGTGTGAGGGCCAGAAGTTGATGTCAGGTGTCTTCCTCAACTATCCTCTGCCTCATTTAAAATGTTTTTAAGATTTATTATTTTATGATATGTGTACGAGTGTTTTGCCTGGATGTATATGTGTACAGGTTGGAAGAGAATGTCAAATCTCTTGGAACTGGAGTTATGGATGGCTGTGAGCCACCAAATGGGTGCTGGGAATTGAACCTGGGTCTACTGTAAGAGCAATACGTGCTTTAAACCACTGAGTCATCTCTCCAGTTCCTCCACCTCATGTTTTGCGTCAGGGTCTTTCACTGAATCTAGAGATAACCAAGTCAGGAAGAATGGCTGGCAGACAAGCTCTGGGGATCCTCCTGTCTCTGCCTCCCCAGCACTGGGCTTAGGGACACACACTGTCATGACCAGATGCTTATGTACGTGCTGTGGATCTGAATTTAGGTCCTCATCCTTGTGCAACAAGCACTTTACAGACTGAGCTGTCTCCACAGCCCTCCTTCTCTCTTCCTCTCTGCCTGGGTCTCTCAGATCTCCTTGATAATGATCGCTGGGTTTTCACGTGTTCTCTGCATGAAGGGGTTAAACTCTCCCACTCTCAGAACTGAGTTTAGGTTTCATTTCTCTGAGAAGGGCAAAACAGCTGTCTCTCCCATGAAGGGCTGGGCCGTTTATCCACAATACCCTTGCACTCAGGGATGGGAGAGGACAAACACAGGCCTAAGTCAGGTCTGCCTCACAAGGTCTCAAGGACAAATCCTGTAGCCCCCTTCTGAGTCACCTCCGAACTTGCCCAAGGTTGTGCAAATATGTCCAAAAATGATAAGACTAAACCTTAGCCAATTAAAAGTATACTAGTGTTACTGCTGCTTCCTTAACCAATTGTGTTTGAGAACATTTGAGGTGATCTAACCTTCCCTGAAACTCCTCTAACTATGCTTAACAGGAGCCTGTATGCTTCTTTGTGGGCCATCGCCATTTTGTACAGGTGAACGACCTCTGCATGCTGGAATATTAATAAACGCTCTTTGCTTTTCCATACTATTTTCCTCCGGTGTTTCCTAGGACCTTTACATGCACACAGGAAGACTCAGGACACCTGCAGTCCTTGGTTCCTCTTCTGTGGGCTGACATCTGTTGATTCTCTGCAGCTTTCCCGGTGCTGGAGTCCTCCCTTTGCTCACTCACAGTAGCCCGGGCCATCAGCTGGGATGCTGCTGCCCCGACTGCTTCCCCTGCTCTGGGTGTGTGAGTGGATATCTGGAAACGACTTTCTTCTCCCTAGAAGCTGGAGAGACATGGAACTTATACATGAGGCATACAAGCTGAAATTGCAGTCCAGCCTCGTGACAGTGCAGGAGGGTCTGTGTGTTCTTGTGCCCTGTACATTCTTTGAGCCCTCCTTGAAACCAAGTTCAGACACTGTCTTTGGCTACTGGTTCCATGCAGGATCGAATACAGACACTGATTTACCAGTGGCTACAAACAACCCAAATAAATCGGTGCAGAAGACTCAGAGCCAATTCCACCTCTTTGGGGACCCAAATACCAACGACTGCTCTCTGGACATCAGAGATGCACAGAGGAGTGACAGCGGTTCTTACTTCTTCAGAATGGAAAAAGAGAGTGTAAAATGGAATTACTACATGAATAAGCTCTCTGTGGATGTGACAGGTAAAGTACTGGCTCCGCGTTGGCCACAGAGGAAGCTCATGGGTGCCACAAAGCAGGGCTTGGATCCCAGCCTGAGAGTCACTGGGGACAAAGCAGGGTAATGGAGGAGTTGGATCAGAACCTGGGCTTCTCAATAGCTGTACTTCACCCCCATCCTGATCCTGCATGTCTTTCTCTCCTCACCAGCCCTCACTCACACTCCCAACATCGAAATCCCACAGACATTGAAGCTTGGCCATCCTAGTAAAGTGACTTGCTCTGTGCCTTGGGCCTGTGAGCGGGGGTCACCTCCCATCTTCTCCTGGATGTCAGCTGCCATCACATCCCTGGGCCCCAGGACCACCTTTTCCTCGGTGCTGACCCTCACACCCAGGCTCCAGGACCATGGCACCAACCTCATCTGTCAAGTGACCTTCCCTGGAGCTAATGTGACGGTTCAAAAGACTGTCCAGATCAATGTCACCTGTGAGTTCAACCCAGGGCTGGGATCCATGGTGGCTGTGTTCTGGGTCATAGTTGGACTGGGAACTAAGGTAGACACAGGTCCCATGTCTCTCACACATTCTGTGCTTTCTGGACAGTTGTGGGGAATGGTACTGAAGCCTCAGATGTTGACATTTTTGTTTTGTTTTGTTTTTTGTTTTTCCAAGATACTCCACAGAACTCCACAACCCATGTCTCTGGAGGAGCTGGCCCAGGTAGGGGGAGTCATCTTGGGTTGGAGGAACAGGATCTCTAAAGCTCAGAGCAGGGTCCATCCCTCCTTACCCTGAACACAAAGAGCCCCTTCTTGGAAAACTAGAGACTCTCCTCACCCACAGTACATTCAAGTACCACTCAAGAGCACCTGTCCTCGCCTATTCCTCAATCCTTTGGGCTTCTGGGCACTCCAAGGCCATTACAGGGCTAGGCCAGCATTCACAAAATAAAATCACACACTCCAGATACTTTTAGTCCACTTGTGGATCTGCCAGAAACCTCAGCACTTGAGTCTATCAAGAACTTTGATCTTCATGTGTGTGCAAAAGACAGAGCCGTATGAGCAAACATTCAGAGCACACACAGAGGTTCAGTCCCCTTCTCAGGACAGACCAGTGACTACACACAGTACCAAGCTTTTGTTTTCCACTTGTGGCCTGACAGGACTCAGGATACCAGTAGCCTAACGGCTTTTGTTCTCTGGGACTCTTGTCCACACTGGTTGGATCCAGTCCTGCACTTGGTAGCCCAGGCTGGCCTCGAACTCACAGAGATCCGCCTGCCTCTGCCTCCCAAATGCTGGGATTAAAGGCGTGCGCCACCACCGCCCGGCGACATTTTGTACTATTGGGCAGCAATTCCACTGATGTCCTTCTGCTAAAAGCAATGTGTAGTGAATAGTTTTCCATCTACTTCCACAAATGTGTGTCTCTCTTTCTGTCTTTCTGTCTATACGTCTGAATTACTAATTCCCAAATGCAAATTGCAGCTGGATCTGGTGTCTTTCTGATATAGAGAATGATAACCAAGTGTTTCTTCATGGCTGCTGGACAGTGGGACATTCCCAACAGGGAGCTGGGAGTGTACTTCCACTGAGGCAGGTGGAGCAAAACCTTTTCATTTTGTTTTGATTTTTGGTCCTACAGACTGATCCTAGGATAAGCATTGACCCACCTCCTGTCCCTAGGAATCTTTTATTTTACTTTATTTATTTATTTTTTAAATTACACTCATGATATTCATTAATTACACTCATGATATTAATCACATTTGTGGTATTCATAGATTACATTCACAGTATTCATTCAATTATATATATATAATATATATATTAATTTTAAATGCTGAATGTCATTTATTTAAGGGGGGAGGAGGTCTTAAATACAGGCTTACAGCACAATGGGAGGACCCCGGAGGGCAGAAGTTTGCTACTGATGTTTTACAATCTTGCTTCTAATCTGTCAACGCCCATTATTCAGGGTACCAGGCAAGGAACTTCCCTTAAGCATTCAGGAGGGTGGAACCTGGCAGGGAATTAGCATAGGGAAAACATCAAGGTCAAGTTCCTAGGAATCTTTTGGATATTTATCAATATCAGGAGAAGTTTGCTATTGCCTTGGGCTTATTTATGCACTTTGATCAGACATAAGGACAAAGAAAATGTAGGGATGAGGAAATAGCTCAGGGGGAGTAAAGGGCTTGCCTTGCAGAGACCTGAGTTCAAGTCCCAAAATCCACATTTCAGAGAGAGAGAGAGAGCTGGGTATTGTGGCATGTGCTTGTAATTCCACTGCTGGGGAGATGAAGACAGGCTCACTGGCCATCCAATTTGCCTTAACCAGATTGTTAGCTAGATATTAACAAATTGAGCTGCAGACCATTGAGCAACCTTGTCTCAAAAAATATATGGATACTTGGCCATGTGATTCTCTTCTGAGAAATATGAGCTTAAAATTCTGTGACTGTTATGAGCTGGGTTGTTGAGATCTTGGTACTTGATTTTTGAGGAAGGTTCTCACTATGCTACCAGGATGGCCTCAAGCTCAGAGGTATACCTGCCCTTGTCTCCCAAGGGTTGAGATTAAAGGCATTTGAGCTCCTTGTAATTTTAAGCTGTAAGAGTTCTTCTCTGGAGGCTGGAGAGATGGCTCAGTAGTTAAGAGCATTGGCTGCTCTTGCAGAGGACCTGGGTTCAGTTCTCAGCACCCACAGGGTAGTTTGTAGCTATCTGTCACTCCAGTTCTAGGGGATCTCACAACTTCTTTGGACTTCAGAGGGCACCAGGCTCTCATGTGTGTACATACATACATACATACATGCATGCATATATGCAGGCAAATAAAAATTTTAAAGAGTTCTTTTTGTGTGCTTGCCATTGCTACAATATGCAAACATGCCCTCTAGTTCTGTAAGTCCTTGGTATTTTCAATCGCAATTGTTGGTTTTGATTTTTGATGCAGAATCGTGCCGTGTAACTCAAGCTGGCTTTGAACCCATAGTCCTATTGCTTCATCCTTCTGAGTAGTGGGATTATAGATGACCACCATGCCTCTGTGACAGAAGCTTTAATTATGAAAGAGAGTGATTTCGTTCTGATATATTGTTGGCAAGAGGGTGAGGGAGTCAGGGAGGCTTGGGCTAATGCCGTCTCAGGTCTGGGATGCAGGGATATTTGGAAGACCGTGTCTAAGTGCTTCTGAGAAAGAAAGGACGATGTCTAGGATTAGCAGGTAAATTCAGGTCCATCCACATTTCTTCAGGGAAATCAGGGCCCCTGGCAGAGGTGGTTCTGGTGGCCATGGGAGAGGCTGCTATCAAACTCCTGATTCTCGGGATCTGCTTCCTCTTCCTCAGGTGAGTGTTGCTCCTGGGACAAAGCAGAGGTGTGAGGAGGGCAGAGACACAAGACTGAATCTTAGATTACTAGTTCTGGGAGATAAGATGGGGGTCTTAAGGGTTGGGATCCAGGCAGGGAGCTCTTGGGTACTGACAATTCTTCATCATGCTGTAGCTGTCAATGTGGCAGTTGGGGGAGTGTATTAATCAGAGTTCTCTAGAGAAACAGAACTGATAGAATGTAAGTACACACACACACACACACACACACACACACACACACTCACACTCACACTCACACTGGATTTATTAGAGTGGATTATAGGTTACATTCTATGGTCCGACTATTCCAATAATGACTGTCTTCTGACAGAAAGTCTAAGAGTCCAATATTTGTCCAGTCCACGAGGCTGGATGTCTCAGCTGGTCTTCAGTATACACTGAAATCCCAAAGGAGTAGACTGTTATCAGTGGAGGAATGGCCTTGCCAGGCAGAGTGAGAACAAGCAGGCAAATATCAAGAGCTTCCTTCTTCTCTGTCTTTTATATAGGGTGCCACCAGAAGGTGTGGCCCAGATTTAAGGTAGATCTCCCCACCTCAAAAGATATAGTGGGTCTTCCCACCCTAAATGAGTCAATTGAGAAAAATCCCCCACAGGAGTGCCCAGCCATTTGGCTTAATTCCAGAGGTAGTCAACATGACAACTAAGAGCAGCCATCACAGGAAGAAGGCTGTCTTCCACCACTGGGTCCTGTGGTCTGGTATCTCTCCCCCAGCCACCCTTATAGCCCATGACTGGGGTTCAGGGGGGGTGGCTGCTGCACTTGGTCCCCTACGTGCCCACACTGAAGGCTCTGGTCTCCTCACTCAGCATGAAATCCCAAAGGAAGAAAATGGAGCAGCCAGCAACCCAGGTGGATTACACAGAAACTGTCATGGATTAGTCTCTCAGGTGAGTGATGTGGGATCCCAGCATTTGATGTCCTTCAGGACTCTTCCCTGTGATGGACCCAGTACAACCTGGCTTACCATAGCCACTGGTGACTCGCTACCCTCCCCTGAGCCCACATCCGTGATGGGTCCCATGATGCTCCTGGATCAGCAGCCCCATCTCTTTCCAGAGCTATCTGTGACTCTCTACTGTCACCTGTCTCCACTCTTCACCCCATGACCCATATTGACCCCCTTTATTCACCCAATCTTGATCATCCCTGAACCTAAGCTTTCCCTGGTCACTGACTCTCCCTCACCTCCTGCCTCTGTAACAGGGCCCCAGAACTTAGTAGGCCTCCAGACCTTAAGCACAACTGACTCCATGATGGGAGTACCATTCAGACCAAAGAACTCAGCACATGGTCAGTACTACCTACCAAAATGAAAACAAAGATCTAATCCATCAAAGTCCATAGTTATGGAAAAGTAAATGTACTAGCCTTGCCTTTTGGCTTCTGTAATTCTGCTTCTAGCTAACTGTTCTTGTTAACCAAAGTATGTTAAACCAGAACAGTGTTTTTGTGCTTAAAAGCTCACACTGAGAAACTCTTGGTGCTACACTGGGATCCCAAACACCCAGTGTAGTCTCTGGCCAGCTAATATAGATTTTCTATTGGCTTAAATCAAGCAGTCTTCTCTGGTGGATACCCACAACATTTCAGGAGGTTCCACCAAGATCCCCACAGACCAGACCTTGAGACACTGGGGGTCTCAGAGCCCCTCAAAATGGGAAAGAATGTGATTTTCAAAGAACTCCCAGGGGTACACAACCTGAGTTCCAAGTACCCATGACTCCCTTTCATCAATCACTGCCTAACACTTCAGATGAATCTGACATCACCACCCCAAAATGAAACACATTAGAAAGTCACCTTGTCTGTCACCTGCAGAAGTAAATCTGATAAAGGCACCTTCTGTGTGGACACATAGGAGGTCAGATGTGACTGCTGATCCAGTGTCCTGGAACCATGTGAGACATCACTGGATCACTGGATTCCCACTGTCCAGGGTGTTTGGTGTGTGATGGCTACCCCTGGTTGTTGTTTCTCTCTCTCTCTCTCTCTCTCTCTCTCTCTCTCTCTCTCTCTCTCTGTGTGTGTGTGTGTGTGTGTGTGTGTGTGGTGAGGTGAGGGGGGAGGTTCTATGAGTTTCTGTCAGTTCTGTTTCCTTGTATTGACCAGTGGCTTTCTTTGGTGTGAGAATCCCCTGCCTTAAGACCTGTGCCCCCTCCTGTTGGAGACCCAAATCCTTTTGTCTCTGCCAGGTTTCCCGGAGACCCCACCCCACTTAAAGAAAAAGCCTTCACCGTCTGCCCCACTCCAAGAGTAAGAGTGCTTGCTTGCTTTGTTGGTTGAGTCCTGCTCAGGGTTGGTCCACGTGTGGAGGTGGAGAGGGGCTGGACCTCCCACCCTGGGTTCCTGCCATCTAAGTGGAATGCATAAGGGAGGGGAAATACCTTCTCCAGGTGAGCATTCCCTCTGCTCTGTGCTGGCCCCAGGGAAGAGGGAAAGTTCCCCTGGGTTGAGCCCAGAGGAAAAGAGAAAGTTCTGCTCCAGTCTCTTCACGATTTATGTCTTCTTTTCAACCAGTGATCTATGTAGTTGGAAAACTCAGAACTCACCATTCTCTGAAAAAAAAAAAAAAAAAAAAAAAAAAGGAGAAAAACCACCCCTGGACCAGGCTGGGGAATCACTGTCAGACAATGCAGCCTGGACAGAGTAGGTTTTCCCTTATGTCCAACACTGAACAAGGAGACTTTAACAATTTCCACTAGGTTCTTTTTAGAAGAATTAAAGACAGCTGCTAAAGAGATTTCCTTTGACACCCAGTTGGCTCCAGATATTAGAAAAAAATTATAAAAGTTTAAATTTTTTTTAATATAAATAGGTCCCAACTGCTGGAGGTAGCTCAAAGGAGTTTAACGACAGAAAACCAATTGGAATGAGACCTTTAGCATAAACTGAAAACCACCATCACCTTCTCTGTGATGAGACACAGTTAGACTTACAGATACCCAGGAAGATGTTGATGTCTTACCGTCTCAGAAGAATATCACCTAGCTGAAAGTCCTGTCTCCAATCAAAAGATACAGTTGGACTATCTCTCAGATTGATGACAAAGATTCCTGAGGTTACAGGCAGAAACCAATTCCCCAGAACTGGCCCAACACCAAGTTCCTAGAATTGTTCAACTAACCAATTCAGCTACCTCCATCCAGATTAACTAATACCCAATGACCCTGGAAACAAAAAGGAAAATTGCAGTCCATGGTGCCTGGCTTGGAGAGACAGCCATCCTGGAGCTCTGCCAGACACCCTGGAATTTGCCTCTCCTGCCTGTGAAGAAACGTGGGACCTCTGATTCACGAGTCTGATTATTCCAGAGAAACAAGTGTACACTGTCTTAGACCGAAAAGATGTATTCTTCAGCCTCCCATTGGCAGAGGTGAGTCAACCATGTTTGCTTTCAACTGGAAAAACCCAGAGGGGTGTTTCAATAGGCAACATCCTTGGACCGGGTTGCCCCAAGGATTTAAAGACACTAAATGCAGACCTCCTGCCCTTCTGTCAAAGATTTCCTAGGAAAATAGATTATAACGGAGACATTGAAGGACATTGGGCTAGAGAATGTCAGCCAAGAAAGTCCAACTTCATACATCAGAGCCTGCTTATCCTGCCTACCACCTGAGGGGAGGCAGTCATCCTTCAGATGGACTGCTGCCATCCCCCAGATCCCACCTCCAAAGACTAAGAGACGGGTTCAAGAGTTCCTAAGTGCAGCCGGATATTGCTGCCTCTGGATACCAGAGTTTGTGGCAATAGCAAGACCTCTATACACCAGCACAAAGCGGGGCACTGAACCCCTAACCTAGACTGAGACTAAACAAAAAGCATTTGAGACTTTTAAAAACAGCTCTGCCTTCTGCTGCAGCCCTAGCACTTCCAGATGTCCCAAAACCTTTTCATCTGTTTGCCCACAAAACAAAAGACATTACAAAAGGGGTTTTAACCCACACTTTGGGGCCACAGAAACTTGTCCAAATGACTGGACCCTGTAACCACAGGATGGTCCACCTGTCTAAGAACTGTGGTGGCTATTTGCTAGTCTAATGAAAAACAAACAAACAAGTTAACTCTGGGTCAAGATCTTATACTCACAGCACTCTATGGGATTGAGACCCTCCTCAGAGGAACACCAGGACACTGACTGTCTAATGCCTGTGTGATGCAGTACCAGGCCCTACTCTTGGCCCACCCTAAAGTCCAGTTTGCAAAACCTACCACCATCCATCCTGCTACCCTCCTGCCTGGTGAACACCCTCAGGTGCTCATCCAGGACTGTCACAGGATGAAAGGCAAAACTGGGTGTGTGGCAGCTGCAGTTGTTGCTTTAACTGAAACTGGCTTGGTTTGACCCCAACCCAGGTTCCTCAGCCCAGAAAGTAGAACTGATCCATCCGACCCAGGCTTTCAGATGGAGAAAAGGAAAGTCCACACTGTACACAGATAGCTGCTATGTTTCTGCTACTGTGCGTGTCCATGGTATGATCTATAGAGAAAGAGGGTTTCTCACCACTGGGGGAAAGGACATTAGAAACAAATAGAAAATCCTGGCCCTACTCAAGGCTATTCATCTTCCCCGACAAATTGCTGTCCTCCACCACTGGGCCGCTGACCTTGCTGTCCAACAAATGGCCCTAAGACCAGGGGGGCCTATTGATGTTTTGATGACATGCCCCGACCCAGTGCTGTCTGAGACTCCATGGTGGAGAAGAAATGGACTGTTCAAACCCAAAGGTTGATGGAGGACACCAGAGGAAAAGATCATTCTCCCAAAAACAACCAGCAAGACTCTGGTAACTGACCTTCATCCAGCTACTTATCTGAGATTCACGAGACAGAGTTACTCAGACCAAGGTTTGCCATACCTAGCTCAGGATGTCTCAGCCGGATTCCAGTTTTGTGTCTAAGTAAATCCAGAGAGCCCTTACCCAAGAATGATTCTAGATGAGAGACCAACACCCTGGTGAATTCTGGGAAAACTGACTTCACAGAGATCTGACCTGCTAAGGGAGGGTAAAAATACTTGCTACTTTTTACAGAAACTAGCCATCTTTTTCTGGGAGCGTAGATGCATTCTCCACCTGGACTGAAACTGCTCAGATAGTAGCCTTAAAGTTCCTCCAAGCACTGGTTCCCTGATTTGGCCTACTCCTAGCCAATGGGATCTGACAGTGGCCTGGCTTTCATAGCCAAAACCTCTCTGTTAATAGCTAAAGCTTTAGAAATAAATTGAAAACTTCATTGTGCTTTAGAACTCAGAGTCCTGGGAAAGTAGAAAAAATAAAAGGGATGTTAAAAAAAAAGATAACAAAATTCTCTTTAGAGCCCAGTGAAGGGTGGATAGACCTCCTTCCTCTGCTTTGCTTCAGGTCTGTTATGTCCCAGATAGGGAGGGATTTGCCTCCTGAGATTATATTTGGAAGAGCCCCCTCCACTGCTTCCCAGGCTCAAAGACCAGCAGTTGGCAGAACCCTCTAACCTTTTTTCTCAAGTCACAGCAGGCCCTCCAGTCCTCCACAAAAGGATATTCACTGGGCTATCCAAGAGACCCAGCTGACCTCCGAGTACCAGTTTCCCCTTGTTGGAGTCTGCTGATACTCTCTGGTTCAAGCAGGTAGCCAAAGGGGCACTGGAACCAACTTGGAAATGACCCTACAGGGTGATCCTCTCCATTCCTATGGCTGTAAAGATAGCTGGCATTATATGACAGATCCACCACACCCAGGTCAAGAAAGTGGAAGCCATGGATGATGATACCGAATGGACTGTTTCTGGACTATGGACTCATTAAAATTAAGGTTTCATTGGGCCCCAGGCCCTTCCACTCCCGGCCCCTCTACCTCCTCCCGAGTCTTATACTTTGTTCTATGGGTATGAGTATAGGGTTATGATCTGACCCCCACGGCCCTCAGGCCCACGGCCCTAGGAAGTGAGAAAGACAGATACAGGAAAGGTATTAGCTAGTTGACCATAGACCAGCAACCCATATTCTTCTTGACCTTTGCTCACTGATGCCCACTTTAAGTGTTTGGTTGTATTGAAAAAAAGCAAAGATATGAAGGTTTATCTTTGGAGATAGAAATACAGAGTTTACAATTCCATGCATACCCCGAGGCTGGGCCCCTTAGTTGCCAGGAACAAGGGAGTTTCCAATTCAAAAATTGCAGTTGTAAAACTGAGGCTTCCTGAAAAATCCTTTGAGAAGATTCTGGCCTTTGGAAAACTTGGAGAATCACTCTATACCATAGGAAGGGATAAAGTTATTCATTCCCAGCCAGAAATCAGTCAGGATTGCTAGTTATGCTTAGATACTCAGCCCCCATACTACATAGGATAGGAACTAACCAGACTGTCAGCCAATTGACTGACAAAACTCACTGTGACTGGGGGTAGCCCAAATTAACATTAGAAGACTTACAATAGACTAAAACTTGTCTAATATCCTAAACCTTTAACCTATGCACTTCCCCCTATTCTGATGCCTGCTATTCAGTCTTGTGGGTTAACTCATCTGGACAACAGCAACATTACCAAGCCCCTGAGACTAGTTGGTGGGCACGTACCAATGGTTTTACTAAGTGTGCCTCTTCTGATGCTTTCCAAACCAAGTAGACAGGTTGACCAGGACCTGGAGGTATTAAAAGTTTCTGTTTCTGGGTTAAAATAACAGTTAGATTCCCTTGCAGAAATGATCCTAGAAAATTGGAGAGGCTTAGACTTACTGCTCATGAGATACGTGGAACTATAAATGGCTTTGGAAGAAACCTATTGTTTCTATGCTAATTAATCAGGAGTAATTAGAAAAAAATCTTGTCATGGCTGGAAAAACCTCAAAAAGAGAAGAAACAAAGACAAAATAATTAATTCCAGTCTCTGTTTTTTGGTGCCCCTGGCTAGCTACTCTGCTATCAGCACTAGCCTGGTCTTTAATTCTCATTCTGATTGGATTAACAGTAGGGCCCCAGCATCTTAAACTAAAGCAGGATGAGCCCATGATTTGACTCATTCACTAAGACTAGTGGGAAATGTAACAGGGCCCCAGACCTTGGTAGGCACTCAGACCTTAGCACAACTGACTCCTTGATGGGAGTACCATTCAGGCCATAAAATTCAGCACATAGTCAGTATTTCCCACCAAAATGAAAACAAACACTTAATCCATCGAAGTTCATAGTTCTGGGAAAGTCTCCAAAGGTACTAACCTTGCTTTTTGGCTTCTGTAGTTCCAGTTTTGGCTAACTGTTCTTGTTAACTAAAGTATGTCAAACCAGAACAGTGTTTTTGTGCTTAAAAGCTCACCCTGAGAAAGGTCAGTTCCCTTTCTACACCCGGTGTAGTTGCCGACCAGCTAATAAAGATTTTCTATTGGCTTAAACCCGTGTCTGCGAGTCCTCTCTGGTGCACACACCACAACACCCCCACGTCTCCCTAGCACTGCCCTAGGATGTACTTGCAGATGCAGCCATCACCCTCTCCCTCCACAGTCTGAGTACTCTGTGTTCTTGTCATGGATAGAGACTGAAAAACAGGACAGCCTGCACTGGGGCTTCATGGTGTCTACACCCTGAGCGCTCCCATCCTGCATGATGATTCTATCACGCTGCCTGCCCCACTCTCCTGCAACAGAGACTGTGCGTGTGCTGTTCCCACTCTTTAATACCCTTCCGTCCCCCTTTTTTTGGTGTGTCTTCTTTCTAACCTTCCTCAGGCTCGGCCTGTGTGTCACTTTGGATGACGAGTGCTTGTGACGCACACAGGACTGTGTGTAGGGATGACATCAGCCACTATGTGTGGACCATATTGGTGACTAATACTGAGCTACCAGGGACTAGCATTTTTGTATGGCTGGAGATGCACCCCCATTTCTATCGGGAAGAACTAGTGACCATACCTGGAATGAACAACTAATTAGGACAAATCAGGGGATGATGTGAGTTCATAGAAATCATGCAGGAGAGGGGCGGGTGAGTCTGGGGACAGTCTCTTGGTCTAAAGGCATCAGGGGTGATGTGAGGAGTAAGGAGGTCTGGTGCATTTCCTAGAGGGGAGCGTCCCATGGCGAGAGACAGTGCAATGGCTCAGAGGCAGAGACAGCCTGCATAGACAGCAGGTCATGTGGGGACCTGTGTTTGGTGCATCACGTCACCCACAGAAAGAGGTGGCGGTGTAGAGCAGAGAAAGGCAGGATGCCAAACAAGAGGCCTTCAGGGTGAGGCAAGAATGCAGAGCCCTTGAGGAGAACAAAGCTATGAGGATTTTCACTTTAACAGGATTCCATGGCTGCCCTGTTGAGAACAGGACAAGGCGGATGGAGAGCTGCCAAAGGAACGGCTTTTCATCACTGTGACAAAAGACCCCAGGCAAACGATGATTATGACTCCGAGGGACCAAAGGTTTAGTCTGAATCATGGTTTGAGTCTATACCACTGTTTGGCTCTGCTGCTATTGGCCAATAGTGACAGAGGACATCATGGGGCAAATGTTTACTGAAGGAGGCCTGTTCACTTCATGCCAGCTGGGAGGCAAGGGAGAATGAGGCGAGGGAAGGTGCCAAGATCCCAATAACCACTTCAGACACACAGCTCCAATTTCCTGTCTGCTACCAGGCTCTGCCTCCTGCACGGTCCAGCACACCCCTGTAGCAGCTGATGATCTTAACCACGAGTCTGGGTAGAGGACATTCCACACTCAGACTGTACTTGAGGATGCTACTGTATCCTAGAGGAGGGGATGGCTGCTTGAATTAGGCAGGTCCTACGAGGATGAGTGTTAGATGCATGTGGAAGGTCAGGCTAAGGGTTTCTAGAGGATGTGGGTGGTGGGGGATTCGCTGGCTTTGCTGAGCAGTTTTGCATTTTGATCCAATCCCATTTATGTATTTTAGCTAATCCTGTTCTTAGGGTGGGAGTGAGTCATATTCAAGTACATATAGTTTCACAGATCCGCCATCCAAGACCTATCATTTGTTCTCCAGTGGTATTTGTAGGAATTAAAAAAAAAAAAAGTAATGGTCTATTTTCAAAATGAAAATGCCTTAAGCCAGCTTAAGTCTAGCTACAGGTGAACAAAAAGACCAGTCCCCTGCTATATTAGGTTAGTCTCCCCACCCCCACCCAAACGAAAAGAGTAGAACAGAGTTACTAACAGCCAAGCTTGCCTATCGCCTGCAGATGTGACAAGGTCATGTACCCAATAAGCTTTCAAATAAATAGGATGGCCATGAATGGCCTGGCTTCACCACATTGTGTTGTTTTACCTACAAGCACAGTGGCTGCGCCTTAATTCACTGCTATATCAGCCAGCAATTGTGACTCCACAGTCATCAGCCTGCTTCTCTGACAGAGACCCGGCTGCTCAGGCTGCAGCCTGGCAGGGATTCTGTTCCCACAGGCACTGACTCTGCCGGTGCCGCTAAAAGTAGTTTTAACTAAATCTCTATCATTCTACTTATAAATAAAACTCGAGACTCAAAGGCTGGGGTAAACCTTGCTAGCTCAGAGAGGTTGAATAGCAACTAGCTAACCTTCTCTGTTATCTCCCAAAGAGCCCGTCCTTCCACTCAGAAAAAAAAAAAAACTGCGCCACTCAAAATCTCTCTCTACTACTTCTGGTGCATCTCTCTGTCTCTTCCAGATGCCCTCTGATGATCTATGATTACTTTCTGTCAACTACTTGCTAACTCAGCCTCCTGACCCAAGTTAATTTTATTTAATTAATGCAAATGCAAACTTGAGGTTCATAATGTGATTGAACATCCCCCAACAACTTTGATTTTCTTTATGAAGTGAGAGCCACAGTATTGACTCGCACAATGGACTTTTATCCATTCTTAGCTGCTCCTGTATAGGGCCCAAGACCACTCACAAGGAATGTTCTGATTATGAAGTGAGAGCCACAGTATTGACTCGCACAATGGACTTTTATCCATTCTTAGCTGCTCCTGTATAGGGCCCAAGACCACTCACAAGGAATGTTCTGATGGGGCAGTGAGAACCAGTGTGAGACTTAGTTGGAGAAAGGTCAGCAAAATTGGAAGAAGGGCTGTGGGTTGGGGGAGCACAGGCAGGCCTTTGAGAAGTGTAGTCAGATAAAGAAGTAAATGAGTCATTTTCGGGAAAATGAGTAGAACTGGAGATCGGTAAGCTAAGCAGAGTAAGTTGGACTAGAGAAGTGCAAATGCTACGCTTTCTCACACACACGGAATGGAGGTTTCTTTATATAAACACATAACACAGACACATACAACATGAAAGCCAGTCAGAGGCAGAAGAGGAAAGGACAGGGAAGATGGGAGAAGATAATGGGGATGTTTATGAGCAAAAAATGTGTGGTGTACTAGACTGAAAGGTTACTAACCGTTCCCTTTGCAGACTGAGCACACACTAATAAATACAATTCAGAATGGAAAAGGCAGCCGCGACAGTAAAGATCCTGTCTTCTTCCTTCTCTGTGGTCTGCCAGGGCTGCTCAGTGGATGCCTCCCCATGAGCCTCTGACATCCCTGACACAGTCACACCCAGCAGGTGTCTCAAACACAGATGTTTCCCCTTTCAGTTCAGCAGACCAGGAACTGAGGTTGGAGTGCCTGCGGTAAATTCACTATCACATGGGTAGCTGTCCCTCTAGAGAGCCAGGAACTGTTTTTCACCTCTCACCTCCAGGTGGAGGCCAGTGACATGGGGCCTCCTGCCCTGTCTCTCCTGCCTCTGCCTCTGTAGTCACCTGAACTCTGCCTTGCATCTGCAACCAAGGGACACTTGGAACTGGAGGTGAGGAACAACTGTGCAATGCAGGATGGTCCCCACTGTGCAAGACCTTTCCTGGGATCACTTAGTGCTTGCCTGGCATGCACAGCACCCTGGGTTTTATCCTGAACACAGCAGAAACTGGGTGGCTGTGGTGTATCATGCCTGTCATCCTAGCATTTGGGAGGTGGAGGTAGGATGATCAGGACTTCAAGCTCATCCTTAGCTACAAAACTAGTTCAAGGTCAGTCAGAACTGCATGCAACCCTGTCCTAAAGAAAGCTGTGGGGGCTGGAGAGATGGCTCAGAGGTCAAGAGCACTGACTGCTCTTCCAGAGGTCCTGAGTTCAATTCCCAGCAACCACATGGTGGTTCACAACCATCTGTAATGAGATCTGGTGCCCTCTTCTGGCCTGCAGTCATACATGCTGTATACCTAATAAATAAATAAATCTTTAAAAAAAAAAAAAAAAAGAAAGAAATTTGTAAACAAGTAAAAATAGCCTGCTTTGTTTCCTTTTTAAAGCAGTGGCTTCACAATAAAGGAACAATAATTGCATTTAAAATTCATCCAGGGAGCCTGGCTACAGTGGTGCATGCCTTTAATACCAGCACTTGGGAGGCAGAGACAGGCAAATCTGAGTTCAAGGCCAGCCTGATCTACAGAGTGAGTTCCAGGACAGCCAAAGATACACAGGGAAACCCTGTCTTGAAAATCAAAATAATAATAATAATAATAATTGTTTATTATTATATTATATTTTATATTATATTATATTATATTATATTATATTATATTATATTATATTATATTATTATTCAGGGATATGGACAAATATCTTTCCAAATCCAGACATATAAACTGTCAATACACATATGACAAAATGTTCAACATAACTAGTCATTTGAAATGCAAGTCAGAGCCTCAAACTGGAGGCTGGGAATGCAGCTCAGTCGGAAGAATGCTGGTCCAGCATGCACAGAGCCCTCAGTTTGGTCCCCAGAAACACATAAAACCAGCATGGTGGCTGTGATGGTTTGAATGAGAATGGCCCCCGTGGGCTTACAGATTTGAATGTTTGGTTACCAGGGAGTGGTAGTATTTGAAAGGAGTAGGAGGTGTGGCCTTGGTGGAGGAAGTGTGTCACTGGCGGCAGGCTTTGAGGTTTTCAGAAGCCCAAGCCAGGCCCAGTGGCTCACTCTTCCTGCTGCCTGCAGATCCAGATGTAGAGATCTGGGCTCCTTCTCCATGTCTGCCTTCAAGCCACCATGCTTCCTGCTGTGATGATGATGGACTAGAACTCTGATACTGTAAGCAAGCCAAAATTAAATGCTTTCCTTTAATGAGTTGCTGTGGTCATGGAGTCTCTTCACAGCAATAGAACTCTGACTAAGACAGTGGCCCATGCTTGTAATCCCAGCATGTGGAAGGTGGAGGCAGGAAGATCAGAAGCTCAAAGTTATGCATGACAAATAGTGAGTTCAAGGGCAGACTGAGGACCATCATGACAAGCATAAATACGTAAATAAAAGTCACCATCTTTATGATGTTCCCGGGAAAGCAGATGGAATGGACATCTTCATGTTAGGTGATATAAGCCAGACTGAGAAGTACAAGTATGAAATGTTTTCTGCTGTGTTCAAAATAGAAAAGGCACTGCTATGGAGTTTGTGACCCCTGAGAAAAGACCATAGACTCAATCTGACTATAATTAAAAGATTTAATAGTTACTGCCAGCAGGATGACAGGGCAACAATCCCTGAGCCAAATTTGAGATTGCCATGAGAAGTGGGCTGAGGGAAGGATTTTTAAAGGCAAAAACCACAAACAAAAAGATCATCAAAATCTGTGTAAGCAATCAAAAACTGGTCTGTTCTGCCAAGTTAAATGATCAAGGCAACTCAAAACAATCTTTGGGTGCCTTCATAAGCAGGTTACAGAAGCCAAAGAAGTATTTAGTCATATCATAACAAGTAGATGATCAAGGCTGTATGTTTTTGGGTGGGGGTCGCTGAGTTGGGGTTTCTGGGAACTTATCTCCTGGAGACTGGAGTCAGGAGCAAAGGCTAGTGGGTTCCAAGAAGGATGCCCAGCATAGCACGGGGTTTCTTTAGCCATCACAACACAAGGACTGAAAGTAGAAGAGAGACAACTAGGGATGTTGGGGGAAGGGGCTGGTGGAGTGGGAATGTGAGAGAGAGCAGTAGAGGGACAAATGTGGTCAAGTCACACTCTGCACATGCGTGAAAATGTCAGTGTGGCCCTCAAAATGAACACATGCCAACAATAAAACCACAATCAAATACCACTTTATGCCCGTTTCAAGAATAACTATTAATGCTGGGCGGTGGTGGCATAGGCCTTTAATCCCAGCACTCAGGAGGCAGAGGCAGGTGGATCTCTGTGAGTTTGAGGCCAGCCTGGGCTACAAAGTGAGATCCAGGAGAGGTACAAAGCTACACAGAGAAACCCTGTCTCAGACTACAAAAAAAAAAGATTAAAATTAAAAATGGGAAGTGGAAAGTGCTGAAGGGAAGAGAGGAGCTGGGATCGGGAACTGCTGAGAATGCGGCATGACGCAGGTGCTGCAGAAGGCTTCAGAGTGGAACCCTAAGCAGCCACAGACACAATGAGCATCTGATCCAGCAGCTCCACCTTCGACTGTGTGTCTTCGAGGCTGAGACCAGGTTCTTAAGGGAACTGCCATGATCTGTTGCCACATCAGTGTTAATCACTGAAGCTCATAACGAGGAGCAACCTGGGTCGCCATGACAGAGCAACATATGTCCGAGGCACACACAATGGAACATTACTCATCATATGCTATGACAAGACCTTGACTACACTGTTGAATGAAGCCAGCAGTCAAATAGGGCAGGAATGGTATGACGTCATGCACGAGAGGTGATTGGCAGAGTCAAAGATAAGGGAGCTAGAAAGTAACTTTGGTTTCTTGTTTACATACTTTTAAATTTTAAAAATAAGCAAAGGTCTAAGCCAGATGGGGTCCCTCCCACTGAGAGGGGAAGTGGACACAAGCCCCATCCCTAACCCAGAAGCTATCTCCAACTGATAACTGCTTGCAACGGAAAAACTAGTTTTCTCCAACTGAATCTCACTGAGATACAAAAACACTTAAAGTCAAGCACAATGCCCAGCAGTAGATGGCCAACCCCAAACTATCTCAATGGTATTTCTGGAGGGTTTTTTGTTTGTTTTTGTGTGTATTTTTTGTTTGTTTGTTTTTGTTTTGTTCTGTTTTTTACCTTACAGGTCTTTTGGTTTTTGATTTTGTTTCTATGGGTTCTCTGTGTGAGCCAATGTTTTGTCTCTGCATGTGTACGTGTTTCTTGTGCTTTTTCTTCAGCTCTATTTTTTTCTGTTTGTTTAATCCTATTCTGGTTAATTGGTTTTTATTTTATCATATTTTATTATTGTTTTCTAGATGCGTTTTAGATGCGTGTTTGTTTTCTAATGAGAGAAAAAAAGAAGAGTGTGGATTTGGGTGAGTGGAGCAGTAGGGAGGATCTGGGAGGAGTTGGAGGAGGAGAAACTGTAATCAGAATACACTGTACAAAAAATCTATTTTCAATTAAAAAAGAAAAAAATATTTCAGATGTATGAATGTTTTGTCCGTATATATGAATGTGTAGAACATGTGCACAATGCGTTCAGAAGCTGGGAGAGGGAGCTGAATCCCTAGAACTGATGAAACAGACATATGTGAGCCACCAAATATGTTCTAGGATCGAAACCCAGATCCTCTGTAAGAGTAATAAGTGTTCTTAAGTGCTGAACCATCTCTTAAGACCTTCAGATTAAAAATAAAGATTTATTTTATTTTAAATTATGTGTAAATGTGTGCATGTATGTGTATGGGATGTATATGTGTGTGTATATGTGTTTGGGATGTATGTGTGTGTGTATGGGATGTATATATGTGCATATATGTGTATGGGAATGCGCACATGTGAGCTCAGTGCCCATATGCTACTGCTACTCTAGAGATGGTGGGACCTGGGAGAATAGAACCAATAAATGAGGCAGACTAAAGTCTCATGCAATAGTCAATTTTATTCAGAGCATCAGACAATTTATACTCTGAGGGTTAAGTAGAGTCACATAAGTAAAGTGTACAATCACAAGGACAAGCCACATGCAGCAGACAAGCAAAAACATGTTTTTCCATAGAGACATAAAATCAAATAATAGCCAGTTGTAATGAATAATCTGAAGTAAACTCACTACTCTCTGCTACACCTGAGAGGGGCATGAAAGCATAATCCAAGAACAATTCCATATTCTCAAGACACTGAGTTCACAAGACTCTTATTTTCTTGGCATTTTCTCACAAGCGCTCATAAATCTCATCACATGACTTGCATTCTTAGACCTTATTTCAACATCCATTGAGTCCAGAAGAGGGCATTGAATCTCCTGAAGCTGGAGCTACAGGTGGTTGTGAGACACCCAGCTTGGGTGCTGGGAACCGAACTCAGGTCCTCTGCAAGAGCAGTAAGTGCTCTAAGTCTTCTGAACCATCTTTCAAGTCCCAAGTCCTTGACTTTTTATTTTTTTGTTTGTTTGTTGGTTTTTCAAGACAGGGTTTCTCTGTGTAGCTTTGGAGCCTGTCCTGGAACTCACTCTGTAGCCCAGGCTGGCCTCAAACTCACAGAGATCCACCTGCCTCTGCCTCCCGAGTGCTGGGATTAAAGGCGTGTGCCACCACCGCCCGCCCAGCATTATTATTATTATTATTATTATTATTATTATTATTATTATTATTATTATTATTATTTATTTTACATCCCAACCAAAGCCTCCCCTCCTTCCTGTCCTCCCACTCCCTCCCGCATTTCCCTCTGTGTCCATACTCTCCACCTCTGTCAATCCATTCCTCCTCTGAATTCACTCAGAAAGGAGCAGGCTTCCCATGGGCATCAGCAAAGCATGGCATATCAAGACCAAGCACCTCCTTGTGTGTTCATGCTGGGCAAGGCAATCTGGCATGAGGAATAGGTTCCCAAGAGCCAGCCAAAGCACTGAGGACAGCCCTGCTCCCATTGCCAGGAGTCCCACAAATAGACCAAGCTACACAACTGTCACATGTATGCAGAGGGCCTGGGTCACACAGGCTCCCTGGTTGTAGAAGCCTGATGCAAGGGAAACTTCCAAGAGTCTACAAAGATGGCCCCAGCAAAGGCTCCCGGAAGCAGTGGATGCATTGCCTGAACTGGCCACCCCCTGTGATCAGAATGGCGATTACCCATCAGCAGAGAGCCTTCATCCAGTGACTGATGAGGCAGATTCAGAGACCCATGGCCAAACACTGGGCAGAGCTTGGGAGTCCTGCTGAGGAGAGGGAGGAGGGCTTGTAGGAGACAGGGGGGTTCAGGGACATTGGAAGAAACCCCACAGAAATAGCTAGCCCAGTTCATGGGAACTCACAGAGTCGGAAGGAAGTCCCTTTTTGAGACAAGTTCTCATTACATTACTTAGGCTGACCTTGGACTCACAATCCTCCTGCCTCAGCTTCCCAAGGGCTGGAATCTTAGGTATGTACCATCACACTTTGGAGACATCTCTCTATAAGCACAAAATTCCACCTTGGAGAGATGAAAGAAGTTATGGAGATGGCCGGTCATAAAGGCTATTTCATGTTGTACTGGCCGGTTGTGTGTGTCAACTTGACACAAGCTAGAGTCATCAGAGAGGAAGGACCCTCAGTTGAGGAAATGCCTGAATGAGATCCAGCTGTGAGGCATTTTCTCATTTAGTGATCAATGGGGGAAGGCCCAGCCCATGGTGGGTGGTGCCATCCCTGGGCTGCTGGTCCTGGGTTCTGTAAGAAGGTGGGCTGAGTCATGCTTTGTTCATGCCCATGGGAGGCCTGCCCCTTTCTGAATGGAGATGGAGGAGGAGCGGATGGGGAGCGGGGTAAAAGGGAAGTGGGGGAGGGAACAGGAGGAGAGGAGGGAGGGTAAACTGTGATTGGGATGTAAAATAAATGAAAATTTTTAATTAATAATTTTTTAAAAGTTTGATTTTTTAAAAAAAGGTGGGCTGAGCAAACCATGGGAAGTGAGCCAGTAAGTAGCACCTTCCATGGCCTCTGCATCAGCTCCTGCCTCTAGGCTCATGCCCTGCCTGAGTTCCTGTCCTCAATTCCTTCAATGGTGAACAGTGGAAGTGTAAGCCAAATAAACCGTTTTCTCCCCTTCTTACTTTATGGTCATGGTGTTCGTCACAGCCATAGAAACCCTAACTAAAACATATGTGAATGTGTTTTGGGTCATCTTCTGATAAGCTTAAACAGAAAAGTTTGGTGAATGTGTAATGCAAATTGTTACCATGACAAGGTAAAGGCCTCAAATATGCTGGTGTCAGCTTCTCAAAAAAAAAAAAGAAAGAAAGAAAGAAAGAAAGAAAGAAAGAAAGAAAACCCACCACATTCAATTTAACATGCCTTTAATATAGTTTGCTCTTAGGGAATTACAGATGAAAACCAGAGTGAAACACTAACAGACACCAATTAGAATGGCTGAAAGTAATGAATAGATGAACAATTAAATGTCTTCATAATTCCAAATGCTAGTGTGTGTGGCACATATGGAGTTCATAAGCTCACTTAGTGGGAATGCAAATGTGCAGTCACCTGTTTACTAATTCACACAAACTCAGACCCGATGGAGCGTGATCACACAACTTAATTCTAAGTATTTACCTATTGGTGGAATTATTAAGGCCACTCCACATAGTTAAAAGGGAGGTTTATTTAGTGGTGTAACTTACAAATGAAGGGATAGGTAGGTTGCAGGGTCTGGGGAAGACGTAGCGCAGTCCGGCGGTGTTCTCTGGAGAACTCTGCTCGGCCTACCTCCAGCGTCCAGGGTCCATGAACCAAGAGAGGCGGTGCATCTGGATCTCGGGTCTTCAGGGTCCTCTCTTGGCCCCGCCTTGTAGGCATGACAGTTACCGAAGCCTCAATGGGGGTTGGAACTTCTAGATCAAAGCTGGAATGGCTACTACATTTACCCAAGTGAAACACAGACTCATGGACCCACTGACTCTGGTTTGTTCTTATTTATAGCGATTTTAGTTCACAAATACCTAAACCTTAAAACAAGTCAACCGTCCCTACCTGGTGACTCTGCACTAAGTGGGTAACAGAAACAAAGTTGTACCCATCAGTGACACAAAGGACCATGTTAGAGACACTCACAGAATCACATGGACGGTCCTCCATTGTTATTCTGGAGAAAAGTCAGATGTTAAAGCCTGTGCTGAGTGACATGAGAACCCCATGTGACCCTCAAGGTTATTTTCATTTTTTATTAGCTCTTTAGAGTTTTTTACATAGCATTTTGATCAGATCCCCATCCCACTCTTCCCAGATCCATCTCCCTTCCCTACCCACCCACCTTTGTGTCCTTTTATTTTTTAATCTTTCAAGACCAATTTGTGCTGCCCAAATATTCTTGGATATGTAGTTTTCTACAGGATTGTGATCAATTTCCCAGGGGCTACATTCTTAGAGAAACCTGACTCTTCCTCTCCAAGCAGCTAAATTAAAGTTAACTGTTGCCACATGAAGAAGTCATCTAAGAATTGAGTCCTTGATATGAACCAGGAACTACTTGGACACCCCTTGCGCACACGGGAGTTTGTTTAAGGATTTGGGAAGCATACTGCTTATGTCAAGTTCTCGGAATTGTCGCTGAGCTCTGTTTTTAGGATGTCACCAGAAGACTGTGAAATTGTTTACACATTAATAGACACAGTCATTAAACACCCACTTCAGACTAAGCACAGCTTGTTTTGATTATTCTCTTGCACAAACACTTGACTGTCTTTCTTTAACAACTCGATAAATATGCAGCCCAGACTTAGCTTAGGGCTCAACATGCCTCTCAGGTTGAGTCCTTGCTTCTGCTAACCTCATTTCAGTGTCCGTTGTCTTTGCTGCCCCGATCTTTAACAGGCCCGCAATCCACTCCTGCAGGTGAAAACACTGTGTGGTCCTTATTCTGGAGTTATCAATGACATCTGGGGAGTCCTCTGACATGAGGGAGAGAATGCTTTACAAACATACCCAGTGTGCCAGCACAGCGAGTGCCAACTCTCCACTGCTGGCAACTATGCAGAGAACAGTAGATGTGAGGGTCCTTCCTGGGAGAAGCCAAGAGTGAGGCTCAGGACATTGATGTGCCTTCTCATACCCACCCCCACTCCCAGTACCCAGAGCTCATTGCGAGTTTGCTGAAGTTACTTAGAGACCGTAGTTACCGTGGCATGTTTGGTGGTTCTTCTTCCTCCTAAGAGTTTGTCATGGTGGTGCCCGTAGGATCATGGTGTAGGAGACTACGATCAAAGCACTTCCTTTCTGTACAACTGAGGAAGTCAAGTGCAACGTCATAGTAAAAGCCTTGGTGGAGGACTTAATACTTGTGTGTGCATAGATTTAAGATGAATTGACATTACACATTCTGAAAAAGAGCTTTTGCACTGAACGAAACTTCTTTTCCTCTTCAAATTGCTGAAATCTGAAAACTAGGTAGGATTACTAGGAAACGGAAAGCGACGCCAGCATCTTAAATGAACCGTCTGTTCACACGAGACATTGCAACTGGGAAACTCACATTACTCGTTGGTTTCTCAATTGTAATAGCATTATGTCAATGTGAAGGGTTTCAATACAAAGGAAACTGCCTCTACAACAAACTAGCAGTGCCGGGCAGTGCAGTGGTGGTGCACGCCTTTAATCCCAGCACTCGGGAGGCAGAGGCAGGCGGATCTCTGTGAGTTCGAGGCCAGCATGGTCTACAGAGCGAGATCCAGGAAAGGTGCCAAGCTACACAGAGAAACCTTGTCTCGAAAAACCAAAACAAACAAACAAACAAACTAGCAGCAACAACAAAAGTAAAAGATAAACATTTAGGCGGAAGATGGGCACCTTAAAAGGTATCTGTGGTACAGGTTCCTCAGACACTTTACTAGGAGTTCTTTAAAAACCACATCCAAGCCAAGAAAGAAACAGGCATCTATTCAATTATACATGTGATGCATGCAGATTTCAGACGAGATTTTTGTCTTTAATAGAGGGTAGAGGACTTTAAATTTGTGTTATTACATTTTCTGGCTATAAACTAAATTAGAGAAAATGATAGGATGATACACTTCTTTGAAGAGTTGTCTAGAAGTGTTCTGTTCTGTTTACTCCATTGCTGGAATATTTGTAGGCAAAAATCCAGATACATTATCGGTAGGTACATTAATGTGTACCTCTAAGAGATAATACCTTCTTTACATAACCATAAATACAATTAATATAACCTAAAGTAGCAGTGATTTACTGATATACCATGTAAACTACATTTATCATATCAAGATCCACCCAATGTCCACAGACTCTACTTAATAAATATGCATATTTAATCTCTTTTAATTACTTTCCAAATACTTTTCCTCCCTACTTGGTTTCATGCTGTTCATTTCCCAGATAAATGTATTTTTATTTACTTAATTTATTGTTGAGACAGGGTCTGATATGTGCCAAGTTGTCTTTGAATTCACACTCAGCTCCCTTTGCTTCTACCTCCCAAGTGCTGGGACTATAAACATGAGTTATTAAACCCAGTTTATGTGGTGCTGGGGATTGAACCCAGGGCCTTGTACAGGCTAGCCCAGCACTGTATCAGCTGAAATGCCCCAAACCTGCCTGCTTTAAGATTGTGACAGAGTCTAGATTTGGCTCAGGTCCTTCCTTGTGTTGTTATTTAACAACAGACTGTCTTGATACTTCTGGTGGACTGCTATTTATTTATTTTGGTTTTTGGGGACAAGGTCTCCCTACACTGTCCTGATTGTCCTGGAACTCACTACGTAGACCAAGCTGGCCTTGAATTCACAGAAATCTGCTGCCTCTGCCTCCTGAATGCTGGGATTAGAGGTGTGCATCACCATACCTGGCCCTTTAATCATGATTTTTAAAAACCTTTTTTTTTTTTTCAATCAGACCCACCCTAGTTCATCTGTTTGGGATTTGGATGATGGGATGATCATCATAACCAAACATCACAGGGTCAACATCCAAACATCACAGGGTCAAGGCCGGAGAGATGGCTCAACGGTTAAGAGTGCTTGCTGTTCTTCTAGAGAACTTGAGTTCAGTTCCCAGCACCCACATAGGGTGGCTCACAACTGCCTCTAACTCCAGCTCCAGGGAATCTGATATCCTCCTCTGGCTTATGAGGACACACTCCAACACATATGACCTTCAGTGGCAGATACATGCATATAAATAAATAAAAACCAAAATTCTTTAGGGGCAGGAAAAGTGGCTCAGAGGTTTAGACACTTGCCACTCTAGCAGAGGTCCCAGGATTGGTTCCCAGCACCCACACGGTGGTACATAACCATCCATAAGTCTAGTTCTAGGGGGATCTGATGCCCTCTTCTGATTTCTGAGGGCACGGGGCACACATGTGGTACACAAACATACATGTAGGCAACATGCTCATAAACGCAGAATTAAAGAAAATAAGCCAGGTGTGGTAGCACATCTAATCTAGAAATCCAAAACCTGAAACTGCTCAATAAATTCTAGGTTTTAAAGCATTTTAGATTCTAATAAAGCATTTAGATTCTAAATAAAGATTTAGATAAAGCATTTCAAACTTCTGGATTAAGGATATTCAAGCTGAGTAAGACAGATTGTTATCTGACTGTTCACATAACCACTGGAGGGAGATAACATTGGTGACAAAGACTTTACTGCGGGATAGTAATACTTCTCAACAAGTTGGGTGATGACTGGAGAATGTGAAAGGATATGCACGTATTTATATATATATCAGTGTGTATGTGTGTATATGACTGTGTGTATATGACATGTGTGTATATGACTATGTGTGTAGACATTCATATTTGCTCTGGTCTTATATGTTTTTGTGTGCATGGTCTATGTGTGTGCACTGGTGTGTATGTGGGAGAGGTGCTAACCTATGCATGTGGAGGGCAGAGGTAGACTTAAGGTATCTTCCTCTTTCACTTTGCATTGTTTTTGAGGCAGAGTCTCTTATTGACCCTAGATTTCCTCATTTGGGCTAGATTGGAAGGCCATCAAACCCTGGGTATCTGCTTGTTTCCACACCCCACACCCATAACCAAGTGCTAGAGTGGCAGATACATGCTACCATGCTCATCTTTTATATTCATATTTAATGTGAGTTCTGGGGAAGGTGCATGCTACCATGCTCAGCTTTTATATTCATATTTAATGTGAGTTCTGGGGAAGGTGCATGCCACTATGTCCAGCTTTTATATTCATATTTAATGTGAGTTCTGGGGAAGGTGCATGCCACCATGCCCAGCTTATATATTCATATTTGATGTGAGTTCTGGGGAAGGCGCATACTACCATGCCCAGCTTTTATATTCATATTTAATGTGAGTTCTGGGTGAAAGACCCTAACCCTTCAGGCTTACACCCCCAAGCCTCAGGAAATGAGAAACTTCAAGCACCAGGAAATGAGAAACTAAAAATCTAGTTCCCAGGGCAAGCTGATCACCCCTGCAACAATATAACAATGTAAAGAGATTTCTGTTAAGAGATGTGCTCAACTGTGACTGGGATAGTTTGCAAATGTTCCAGGAAGGACCACTGTGACCTTTGTGTAGGCTCCACTCCCCCTCCCTGATACCCCCCTTGAGGTTGACGTAACTGTACCCACTGTACCCACTCTGTGATCACTCTGTGATTGTATGGGAATTGTAATCTTGTGATTTGTGTGGGTTTTTCCTTTAAAAGCACCTATGAACTCTGGTGCGGTGCAACTCTTGCTATTGCATCAACTGGACTGGAGTCTGGGTTCTTGGGGCGCTCACTCAGGACCCTAAACTTTGGGGTCCAACACTGGGGATCTGAACTCGGGTCTTCTTGCTTTTGCAGCAGGCACTTCCCTTACTTGTCCATCTCTCTTGACCCTGATCATGTATTTTCTGATGAAGACAAGAAATAGAGAGTGAAATGGTAAGTAAAAAATATCACTATGGCCCTTTCAAATAATGAAGGATATTTGGGGAAATTACAGACAACTTTATGTGACTCCATTTTACTGTTAAGGCCAGGAAAAAAATTATTGAAAAACTTTCTCTTTAAAAAAATTTCATATAAAATATTCTGATCATGATTTCCCCTCCCTCATCTCCTCCAGATCCTCTCCACCTCCCCACCCATCCAATTCCATGCCTTCTTTCTCTTTCTCTTTAGAAAACAAGCAGGCAAATAAAACAAATGGGAATTTTTAAAAAGAAAAGGTATGAGAAACACACACAAAAAAACCATAAAAACACAAAATTGGAATCATAATATACAAGTAAAACACCAAAAAAGAAAAAAACCCCCAAAAAAAAAAATATGACCCAAAAAAAAAAAATCTCCAAAAATATCAGAGTTCGTTTTGAGTTGGCTGTCTACTGTTGAGCATGAGGCTCACCCTTAAGTGTGTGTACCCGGTGAGAATCCATTGGAAAAAATTATTTTTTTCCTTATGAGTTTTCTTCAATTGGAGGTAACTTCTTGATTAGAGTTGTGTCTACTTTCCCCTCCCCAGCACTAGGACTCCATCTGGCTTGGACCTGTGGGACCCTGTACATGCCGCGGCAGTCTCTGTGGGTTACATATGTGTGTCCGTCCTGCCTTTTTTCCTTGGTGTTATCCATCCCCTCTGGTTCTTACAATCTTTCCACTCTTCCAAATAGATCCCTGGGGAGAGGGGTTTGATGAAGACATCCCACTTAGGACTGAGTGTTCCAGTGTCTCAAATTGAAGAAGAATTTTGAAGGATAGATAACAGCCTTATAGCCTGGTGGTGGCGGCGGCGGCGGCGGCGGCGCACACCTTTAATCCCAGCGCTGGAGAGGCAGAGGCGGGCGGATCTCTGTGAGTGGTCTACAGAACAGGCTACACAGAGAAACCTTGTCTTAAAAAACAACAACAACAACAACAATAACAAAAACCCAGCCTTATGCACCTAAGATTTGTTGAAATGAAGGAATTCAAGGAAATCAAAATGTATTCTATTTAATATTATACATATGCATAGCATGTCCATGAACTGAAAGAAATAACATCATCAAGGCACCAATTATCCAAAAACTGGTCTATGAATACACAGCAATTGTAGACAAAATTTCAGTGAGATATCTCAGATACACTGATTCAGACAGCTACAAACTGAGAAGCTAAATCAAATGCTTATGGAGCATAAAGTAGAAAAAAACAAGTCGAAAGAATCTTGAGTGGCATGGAGAATTTGCAACAAATCCATGGGAATAGAGCTGCTGACCCATCAGCAGCAGTCCACAGCCATTGCCTACACAGTTGGGAAATATTTCCTCCGACAGCAGCAGGAGTCAGCTGCTCGCTGTTAGCTGCCAGCATGGGACATTCCCAGCCTGGGAGTCTCCACTCCAGGTCCTCTGAGAACAAAACATCAGAGGCATCGGTTTCTGTTCCTATATTGTCCACCATCCTATCTACAGAGTCTTGGTCTCCCTCCACTGAGGCACACCACCCCAGTCTGTCTCTACCCCAGCCTGTCTGTCCCCACCCCACTGTCTGTCCCCAGCCCAGTCTGTCTGTCCCCACCCCACTGTCTCTCTCCACCCCACTGTCTGTCCCCACTCCACTGTCTGTCCTCACCCCACTGTCTGTCCTCACCCCAGTCTGTCTCTCTCTACCCCACTGTCTGTCCCCACCCCACTGACTCCACCCCACTCTTTGTTGCCTCCTCCACCTCCTCCAACATCCACAGTCTCAAGAAAAGCTCTTGGGTGCAGTCAAAGGGGACCCGTTTTTTTCACTGTGCAGAAAATATCACCCAATGGGAAGGATGATGGCAGGTGTGGGGGAGGGACAGCTGTAGAGTCACTTATGGGGTATGTTGGTCTTAGGGTTCCAGAAATGGACCTCGGTGGTAGATGGCTGATCTTCAAGGACCATGACAGTGCTGGCATCTAAAGCTCCTCCTCCTGAGGCAGCCACTGTCCTGGCCTCACCCTTGCTTTTGGTGGGGCTTCCTCCAGGTCTTGCATCTCTTAGTTCCTCAGAGAAGAGCCCAGAAAGACAGACTTCTCCTTGTGGACCTATAGCTTCAACTGGACATGCTGCTATTGCTGCTGCTGCTCTGGGGGCTGAAGCGGGTGGAGGGTGATATGGAGGCCAAGGAGAGTTACACCCTGGAGGTGAAAAGGGAGGTGAAGGTGTAGAAGGACCTGTGTGTCCTTGTACCCTGCAAGTCTGGGGCCAACAGTCACTTTAGCTTAAACCTTGTATTGTAATTCTTGTAAAATTTGTGTCTTCATAGACACATGACAATTTCAAACCAAACTCCCTACCACACTGATTCCATTCCAGTCAACTACTATAGAAAATCCAAAGCCTACTACTCAACCAATAGATAAAATAAAGAAAGTATCTTATGGTCCCTCCTAGGCAAGGATTCACCCTTTTAATGCTGTGGTGGTTTGAAAGAAAATGGCCCCCAAAGGGGTGGCATTATTAGGAGGTGTGGTCTTGTTGGCGGAAGTGTGTCCCTGGGGAGGCGGGCTTTGAAGTCTCATATATGCTCAAGCCATGCCCAGTGAGACAGGACACTTTCTGTTGCCTGCAAGATATAGGACTCTCAGCTCCAGCACCATGTCTGCCTGCATGCTGCCTTGTCCCACCATGATGATAATGGACTTAACCTCTGAACCTAAGCCACCCCAATTAAATGTTTTCCTTTATAAGAGTTGCCATGGTCATGGTGTCTCTTCACAGCAATAGAAACCCTAACTAAGATAAATGTCCCAGAAGATTTTGGGGACCAGAACTGGGGATGAGGATATGATGAGAGTAAGGCCTGGAGACTACAGCACCCAAATTAATACATGAATAAAGCCAGTTGTCAGGGAGATGGGAAGCTTCCCATCTGAGCTCTACAAGGATAGTGCTCAAGCCTGTTAGCAAAGGCTGTGTCAGGAGTACATATGCTGTGTCTTTCCACAACATCAGAACTTACTGAATAACAATAAATTCACAAGGTTTGCTGGTTTTAATGATAGCAATTTGGCATAAAATCTACCTACCTTGGTAGCTTGGCCTAGGTGAATACAAGTTCTTTATTCCAACATTAATTACCAGTATCAACTTCATATCATATAGCACAGTTAATCTCTCTCTCTCTCTCTCTCTCTCTCTCTCTCTCTCTCTCTCTCTCT
>CABHPR010147202.1:8386-27724 GCA_902168415.1 Peromyscus melanophrys
GAGGGAGGGAGGGAGGGAAGGAGGGAGGGAGGGAGAGGAGAGAGAGAGCAGGTAGAGGGGATAACAGCGGGGTGGTTCTTCCACTAGCCAAGATAAAATAAAGTAAAAACACAAGTGGTGTCCCTGGAAATGAGTCCATTGCAAAAGCCTGTGTTTGATGCCTTCTGCCTTCTTACTTCTGCGTGTGTCTTACAACACCCAAGAGTGACTTCTGCTCTTTAGGTGGAATCTATACTATTTCCAGAGTTGAAAGGCTATAACATGATCCTTGGAACTGTTGATCCTGAAGAAAACCTTGTTTCAGATTTTGTGAATGAGACTTTTGAGGTATTTAAGAAAAATCAAGTTGGACCTCACAAGTAAGTGGGTTTAGTTCTAGCTTTGTAGCCTAGTTGGGCTTTTAATGTTGGTCCTTAGCTATTTCTGTTCCCACACACCCGAAACACACGTACGGCAATGGCCAGTGCTTACCTGCATAGGACTTCATCCCCATCTTACGGACAGGAGAGTGTAACTTTCCTGGTGCTAGGCTGCAATAAATATGAAAGTCAGGATTCAAATTCAGGTGCAGAGCTTGCTCTGTTCTCTGGAAGCCACAAGACCAGCTAGCTATATTTAGACATTTCTGGAATTTAGAAAAATAATATTCTGCAATATCTAGGGCAACAAAGTCATATTTCTGCTGTGAAACTTGTAATGTATTTCAGGCATTTTTTTTGTTTGATTTTGAGTCAGATTTTCACTATGTCTCAACTTGGCCCCCAAATCAAGATCTTTTTGCCTCAGCCTCTCTTGTAGCAGAATTGCAGGTGTATACCACCACACAGAGAGAAACCTGCGAATTGTCTCACTCAATAGTCTCATGCCGGTATAGGACAGTTTTCAACACGAAATGTTTCCCTCTAAAAGCATCTTCCGTTTTGAACTCACATTGTGAGATCACCCTAAACTAGTGATTGCTCACTGTTTGCCACCAAATGACTTTGATGCAAATGTGTTTACTTAACATTTTCAGTGGGAAGAATTCAATGTTGTGGGGATGAGGACTGCCCTGTGTATGGTGGGATATGTGGCAGAATCCCTAGCTGTGCCCACAATACGCCAGGAGGAACTGTCCCACTGCAACAGCTGAACAGTGTTTCCAAATGTGGCCAAAAGCCTCCTGCAGGGCAAAACCACAGTCCATTGAGAACATCAATCCATCCATGGGGAAATCAGCCTAGTGTTTGGAAGCCCACCTCAGTGCATTTTATTTGGGGATATCCCTGTTCATGGGTCTTATACACACACTTCTTTCCAGACTGACAGTGTCCTGGCTTCTCTGCTTTCTCAGAATGTTTGTGGGGTTGCCTGTGTACCTTGGGGCTCTACCAAGGCACTCTGCATACTTACCTTAATGTTAATTCAAACTTATTTTTAGTCAAACCATCTTAGATGCATCTTCCAGTTGGGAGAAAATTATCCAACCATTCCTACATGATCTGAAAACAGATGGATCTCATTTCATATGCCATAGGTTACTTACTTCCAAATTTCCATCTTAAAAGTAAGCATAGAATTTGGGGGTTAGAAGGAAGGCTGGGTGCTGATGCTCATTTCACATTTACTATAAGTCAGCATAGTAATAATTGTTCTACATATTTTACTATAGCTAAGGTTTATGATAACCTTATAAAATTAGGTTTATTGTAGCCATTTAAAATAAAAACACAACAGTGGTTTTAAAAAAACCCACCAGGCAGTGGTGGCACACGCCTTTAATCCAATACTTGGGAGGCAGAGGCAGGTGGATCTTTGTGAGTTTGAGACCAGCCTGGTCTGGACAGCCAGGGCTGCACAGAGAAACTCTGTCTCAAACAACTAACTAAGTATCTTCTCTGAGTCTGTGCCACAAGGAAGTCACAAAATTGAAATTAGAAGCCCAAATCCTGATTTCCAGTTGTATTTCTATTATAGTTCTCTTTCTTGGTTTGAGTTCATGTTTTAAATGCTATTAACTGTTTTAGCTATGTATGCCCTTGCCCATCCAACTCATCGACTTATGTTTGTGTGCTTTGTTTTATGTTCTTCAACATGAAAGATACTTAAATGTATACAAAAAGTATGATGACTTGCTGGATAACACGGCAGAGCAAGCCATCACCGAATTCCTGAAGGAAACCCATGAGATTGAGGACTTTGTGACGGTAGGAAATGCCACTCAGAGTTTCATGCCCTGGTAACATGAGCTACAGTCAACCCACTGAGCAATCGATGGATTGCTGTGAGCACCAAGCTCAGAATTGGACTAGTGCTGACCAAGGGGAAGGCGAGGGGCAATGGGTAGAGCTCAAATACCAACTGAACTATGAATGCACTTCATTCTGCAGAGTATCAATCTCATAAAAAAGAGGAGGAAGGAAATTGCATCCATGCACATCACCGTGCCTCTGGCCATGTTCTGTCTTGACGCCATCTTCCTAAATCATGACCTCTGTGAGAGAGCCCAAAATCTTAAAGACCGTCTGATTCAGTATCAAGTGGACGTAAACCGGGAAACCAATACCAGGTATAAAAATTCTGGGGGAAAATTTGGGCTGTAGAGATGGCTTAGTGGTTAAGTTCTTGCCACACAAGTGTGAGGAGTAGAGTTTGGATCTCTGGAACCCACATAAATGCCAACTGGGTGTGGTATCCCACCTATATTTTTAGTCTGGGAAGGCAGAAAGCTGTAGAGGATGATTCCTCACATCAACCTAAGGCCCCCATGTTGATGCAAATCCAGATGTGCATGTGGTGGTGGTGATGGTGGTGGTGATGATGGTGATGGTGGCAATGGTGATGGTGGTGGTAGTGGTTGCAATGGTGGTGGTAGTGGTTGCCATGGTGGTGGTGGTGGTAGTGATGATGATGATGGTGTTGATGGTGGTGGTGGTGGTGGTGGTGGTGGTGGTGGTGGTGGTGGTGGTTGTAGTGGTGGTTGTTGTGACTATTTCTTTCTCCACAGTATTTGTAATCAGTACAACACCATCGCTGAAAAAGTCAGTGAAATTCCTGCCAACACCTCGGAGCTAGTGGCCCTCATTGAATACTTAAAGAAATCCAGTGATGTCACTGTGTTCAAACTCAGGAGGCAACTTAGAGATGCAAGTGAGAGGCTTGAGTTCCTGATGGATTACGCTGACTTGCCCTGTAAGTCTGCACCATATGTGTGCACGTGCATACTTGTATTCCTATGTAAATATTAAAGTCTGTGTGCTGTTTGTTTATATTCTAGGAATAAAAACTTGGGAGAAAGTAGGTTCATAGCACCCCACTATGCACTATTGGGAAAGCTTCTTTCCAAATGCCCCAAGTATGAGAGGCACTAATTCACACTCTTAGACACAAGAATTTGAATCACACAAAGGGAATCTTGTTAGATTGTGTATCCAGAGGCCTAGCCTCTGGTTCTTAGCATACTATACTGGCATCTAATGCCTGGTGTTCATGGACAGTTAGTTCTAAATGCAGAATCTTTTGATAAGTGGATAGGTTTCACTTGTCTATAATCTTAATACAGTCCCACCTTTGAGGGTTTAGAACTTGTTTCTGTATACTTCAGAAGGAAAAAATGTTCCAGGTCATTTAGACCCCTTAAAGTCTTCTTGGATCAAGTTGGACTTTGGAAGTAAGAACTAGATTATAAGGAGAAAATTCCTCTGTTCTTCACAAATCATTTCCCAGCTGAAAACACTTATGAACTACATGGGCCAAACTATGTTATGTTGGGGAGCATTGATAGAGACT
Source organism: Peromyscus melanophrys (assembly GCA_902168415.1). Taxonomy (NCBI): domain Eukaryota; kingdom Metazoa; phylum Chordata; class Mammalia; order Rodentia; family Cricetidae; genus Peromyscus; species Peromyscus melanophrys. Next base: position 12,155 of record CABHPR010147202.1, read on the forward strand.
GGGAGTGCAAAGTGATTGGCTAAGCAGTCACCCATACATTCAGAAGCCATGCCCTTGACTACATGGAGACATGCTAGACTCTCAGTTGGTCTCTACCTCTTCACTGACCAGAGTTATAACAGATAGGGTGTATGTGTTACCGCCATTATTGCAGATGAGATGAAGTGGTGAGAGGTATGGAAGAGGAACTCCTTCCTGCGTTTCTGACTCTCCTTGGAAGCCATTAAAACGGGCTGATGAGAACATAGGCTCTGGGACTGGTTGGGCTTGGAACTGAAGTCTGACCTCCAACAATGAACCTTGGACCACGTAGCTCCACTGTGTTCCCCATTTGTGAGAATAAGGATAATGATGCTGTCTGTGTATTAACGTGGTCTCTAGTAACTGCCCAGTGAACTCTGGCTTTCATTCATCTCTATGAATCCATCCATTAACTGCCACCCCCTGCCATCTACCTACTAGCGCTGGCTCTAGTAAATATCCAGTGAGCACTGCTTTCATTTATCCATAGGATTCCATTTATTTACTACCGCCCCACAGAGGTGAGACTTCTGATGACCCTTCACCTGCTGAATTGATTCCCCACATCCTGAACTGTGCCCGGCAGCAGACTCTGTATGTTTTGCAGATGAGGATATCAAACTTAACAGCACCCTGTTCCTCTGGCCTGACCAGATAGAAGATGTCTTTGAAAACAGCCGAAATCTGCTCCTTAGCAAGAGGGATCAGGCAGAGATGGACTTAATCAAAAGGTACAGGGAGCATCTGGGGTTACTTGGGGAATGAGGCCAGGCTTTCTGAAGAACCACCCACTCTGCAGATCCTGGCTCTGTCTAGATCCTGTCATAGCAGTGTGGGAGCAATGGTTGAAGTCATTGGTGGAGAAGGAACTTCCTTTGAGCCCTCTATGCGGTGTCACTGTGGTCAACCCCTCCTCCCTCGTGTGAACAGTGAGAATGCGATGGTACAGAGAGAAAACGGTGAAAACAGTGGCTTGTAATAACAGCCTCCACAGTAATGACAGCAGAGTGTCTGCCTTCCACTGGAGAGCAGACGCTGTAGGACATCAGGACAGGGAGAATAAAGTGGCCAGTAGGGGCTGGGCCACTGCCTGTTCTGCAGCTGCTCAGTGCTAATGTGCTGTGAAACGTGTGTCCCTTCATTGGGTGTCACAGGTACTCATGATGGACTTTACTATGTGCTGTGCTCTGTTCTAGACACCAATGTGTATTTGTCTACAAAATTAATACTTTAACCCAGTGACAGAGAAATGCAGAAAACTAAGAATAGGTATATTTTTCTACCTAAAACCTTGTCCCTACCTAACTAGATACCATCTTCCAGATCCTAAAACCTAGCCTGCTGGATGGACTGATTTCTTTTTAAGTCACATTTAGTGCTGTTTAGAATTTCAGAAAAAGTAAGTCACAATTACAAGGAATTCCAGTACACCCCCCACATACATACTTATGCAGCCTCTCCGGCCTGGACAGTTAAGGCTAACCAGAAAGCAAATCCAGCTTTTGATAGTCAAATGAAAAACTCAAGCATGTATTGTCATTTCTTTGAGCGTCACATCTGTCACCTGGAAAGCAGGCTACAGTAGAGTATACCTCACCGTGCTGAAGGGATGAAACGACACTTTATGATTGTGCCCACATCATATCTGTGCATGGGGTGGACATTCCAACACGGCATGCTTTCCCCTCCCTTACCAGCAACCTCTCTGGGCTGAGAAACGCTTCCTAATCTCCAAAGCATGGTGGCTGTGCTGTTAGGATATTACTGTCATAGCTGGGCATGGTGGCACAGGCCTCTAATCTCACCACTCAGCAGACAGAAGCAGGCAGAATCTCTGTGAGTCAGAGGCCAGCCTGTTCTCCATAGTGAGTTCCAGGACAGCCAGAGATACATAGAGAGACCCTGTCCTTAAAAAGATAGATTATTACTAAGTATAAGTATGAATGGAGGCAGTGCATATGCAGGGACTGGCTGTGGGAGAAAGAAGAGCTGCCACTCACAGTGTGGGGAGAGTGCAGGGTTTCTTCTCCCTGGGCAGGGACTCTCAGTTGGACCCATCAACTAGTGTCTGAGCTCAGCAACAGAAGCTCAGTGAGGCAGCCCTGGCCCGGCCTCCCTTTGGTAAATGTTGACTGCCCATTGTTCCACAGGAGTGAGGAAGGCTGAGCAATGGCCTTGTGTTCATCTATCTTCTTTGGAAACAATCTTGTTTCCTCTCCAAGGTAGTAGACCTCATTTTCCCAATTCATCTCAATTCTGGGGTTCAGTGTCAAGCATTCTCCATTAGTTTCCCCACCTCCTACTGCTGTCCATTCTCCTCTCACAGTGTCTAAGAGGCTGACTTCCAACCTACAGCCCCTCATTCCATGGTCTGTTGGATCCAGGCTGGGCTCCGGCAATGGTGAGTCCTGCAGGAGGCTGACGCACGATTGAATTCAGTTTCTTCCTCCCTTGCCATGTTTGGCCCTAGGCACCAGCATCAGCATCCCTCTGAATAGCAATGCTTGATCTTCCATGGTTCCAGTGAATGAATGAAATTTGTTCACCATTAGGATACTTTAAATGCCTCCCAGGGTTTCAAATAACAGCTTATTACAAAGCAAAACTAAGCAAAGGCTGTGAAGAGGAACCAAAGAGAAATAAACAAAGGCAGGACGCCTCTCCCAGTAGCTCAGACAACCGGTCCCATCACCATTCCCTCAGAGTCCTGTTCTGTTGTGAATGGCAGGTGGGGGGTGGAGATGGAAGACAGAGTGGGGATGCGTAGAAGCTCTCTGAAGAGAATGAGCTGGAACCAGCATAGTGGTTGTGCCTGATGCACGTCAGAGGATGGCTCGTGTCTGAAGAGACTTGAGAAGTAGCTGAGTGAGTGAGGCTATGGAGGAGAGAGCAGCTGGGTACAACCTAGACAGCATGGGAAAAGGCTCCCTAGTGGGAAGATCTCTATTAGGAGGATGGCTGTTCAGCTGAGGTCATAAAGCCAGAGGATTGGATGCTTAAGGTCACAGTGATGAGTGTGCATTTTATTTTATAAACATGGTAGGAAGTTATTGAAAACTTTTAACCTGGAACCAGAAAGGGTCTAATGTTTTCTTTTTATGTTCTACTTACTTGAATCAGAACCTGAATAATGAATGGCTCCAACATTGCATTCTGTTATTTCCCTCCAATTTCTTTTATTCTCTAAGTTCCTGGCTCCCTTCAGCTCCTATTTTTTCCCTTCCCATTTATTTTTTTTTTAAAGAAACTGTGTTGTTTGGCACAACTCTAGAGCTTTCTGATTGCACCTCTAAAATGTTTTTTACTATGTTCTTCCACTCTCTTTTGTTTCCCATAAATTCTTAAAAACTGATTTAATCTTGCTACTAAAATAGTTTCTGTTCCTATTGATATCAGGGAAACTTAAGCTGTCTGTAACCAAGACTATCACATGCCATACAAAGAAAAAATGGCCTGGCAGGATGGGTCAGTGAGTAAGAGTGTTTGTCACACAAAACCAATACTTGAGCTCAGCACCCAGAACACACGGTTGAGAGAGAGAACCAACTCCTGAAAGTTGTCCTCTGATGCCCACATGCACTGCAGTTCACACACACACACACACACACACACACACACACACACACACACACACACACACTTTAAAAAAATGCTGAGGCTAGAGAGCTGTCTCAGTGGTTAAAATGCTTGCTGACTTTTGGATCTCAAGAAGCCATATAAAATGTCAGGTGGGTATGGGTGGCAACCACCTTTAATTTCAGCCTCAGAGGTCTCCAGAACAAGCTAGCTATATTGTCAAACTCTGGATTTGATTAAGAAACCTAGCTTGGCTGGGAAGGTGGGTGAGCACAGACGATCTTCTGATTTCCTGGACTAGACCCTCTGGATACGGAAGACGGTTGTTTGGCTCAAACTATTGGGGGAACACCCAGGCAGGGGGATCGGGATCTGTCCCTGGTCTATGGGCAGGCTTCTGGAACCCGGTACCTGTGGTGTGACACCTTGCATAGTCTTGGTGCAGTGGGAAGGGGCTTGGACCTGTCTAGGCTCAGTGTGCTGGGCTCTGCTGACTCCCCATGGGAGACCTCGATTTGGGCAATGTGGGGATGCAGGGTGGCTTGGGAAAGAAGGCTGGGGGTGGGAGGAAGGAGGAGGGGGGATCTGTGGATAGTATGTGGAGTGAGTAGAAAATTTCTTAATAAAGAAAAATGAAAGAAAAAAATTTAAAAAAAAGAAGGAAAGAAAGAAACCTAGCTTGATGAATAAGGTGAAAGAGCAATCAAGGATAATTCCTCACATCAACTTTGGCTTCCACATACATGAACACATACACACTTGTGTACATGCACATATATGCTGACATGCATATACTATACACAGAGGAAAATGGAAAATAAAAATAATACAAAGAAAAACAAAATGTTAATCAGTTAGAGCAGTGGTTCTCAACCTATGGGTGAGACCCCTTTGTGGTAGAACAGAGGTTGCATATCAGATATCCTGCATATCAGATATTTACATTATGATCATAACAGTGGCAAAATTACAGTTATGAAGTACAAACGAAAATAATTTTACAGTTGGGGGGTAACCACAACATGAGGAACTGTATTAAAGGGTCACAGCACTAGGAAGGTTGAGAACCACTGAGTTAGAGAAAAAAATATTAGTGGGGACCAACACAGTAGTTTTGTCATAAAATCTATGTGACCCCATGCAGATCCTTTGAGAAATTGCATCTCAATCAGAAACTGAAGCTGATAGGCAAATATGGCCTCTGTAACAAACGTGAGGTCTGGAGGGTCAAATTTACCTTGGCCAAGACCCACAAGGCCACCCAGAAGCTGCTGACACTGGACTAATTAATAGGACCCATGGCATCTTCTTGAAGGCAATGTCCTGCGGCAGCAACTCATTAGCACTGGGGTGCTGGATGAGGAAAGATGAAATTGGATTATATTTTGGCCTGAAGATTAGGGATTTCTTGGAGAGGCAGCTTCAGGCCTAGGTCTAATGGGCCTGGCCAAATCTATCCACTGAACCTGAGTGCTCATCCACCAGCACCATATCAGGGTCCACAATAGGTGGTGAACATCCTGTAGTGGTTTGAAAGAAAATGGCCCCCAAAGGGAGTAGCACTATTAGGAGGTGTGGTCTTATTGGAGGAAGTGTGTCACTGTAGGGATGGGCTTTGAGGTCTCTTTTGCTCAAGCTCCTCTCAGTATGACTGTCAGTTGACTTCCTGTTGCCCTCAAGATGTAGGACTATAAGATATTCCTCCAGCACCACATCTGCCTGCATGCTGCATGCCCCTGTCATGATGATAATTGACTGAACTCTAAGCAAGCCACCTCAATTAAATGTTTTCCTTATCAGAGTTGCTGTGGTCATGGTGTCTCTTCACAGCAATAGAAACCCTAAGACACATCCCATCCTTTGTTGTCTATCTGGACTCCCAGAAGATAGACTTCTCCCTCTGCTCTCCTTATGGTAATGGCCACCCAGGCCATGTGAAGAGTAAGAATGACAAGAAAGGACCAAAATGGCACAGGAGCTGTGATGATGAGGAAGAGGATGAAGCCATACCTCCCTGGGCTGGAGATTGTCTAGTTTTCCAGTTGGCTAATAACACTTTGGGGGAATCAGTGGATCAAAGATGGTTACATAGATAGGTAAAAGAAAATTAAAGAAGACATCAATTCTTATATATAAATTACATAAACTAGTGCATAATTCAAATAGAAGAGTAACTTGAATGAGGAGATAATGGAATAAAGAGTAATCTTGACTCATTGGTGGGGTGTGTCTCCCACTCTGTCTCCATATTGATAATGTGAACATGAAAACACAGCTTCTACCTCTCAGGGGATAAGACGAGTTTATTCTGGAACCCAAAGTGAGTGCCTGTGGCTAGGGAGCACAAACTCGGGTTACCCCAGAATCCATGTTCCCATGTGATAACAGTCTGATGAAGCTTTTACAGCAGCAGAGAAAAGCAAGTTATAAAGCAAGGCATTTTTCACATATGTTGGTGGAAACATCAGTTGGTTACAGCAAGAGTAGACAAATCTGTGCTGTTGGCCCAGGTGCTGACAACGGTCTTAGCGTTTTGGATGGTGAACGCTAGTGATCTGCTAAGCTAATGCATCCCAAAAGGCCTGGTCACAGGATGTTAGGTCAGACACAGAGGTGAGCAGAGAACTAACGATAGCCCAGGAGAAATTATAATTAGATTTTAGACCTGCAATATCTCAACCTCTCCACCATCACTGAGATTTCAATCAGTTAATCAGCTTTGCAGAGAAGGTTCAGCAAGAGGTGAGGCTCTTTCCAGGGGCTTCCATTCATGAAAGCACATCAAAAACTTGACCCTGCAATGTAAAATATCTATTCTTAAATGCCCATAGATATTCATTAAAAACTGACCATGTTTCAGGACTCATAAAAATAAGGAGCAGAAATTATATAATTGTGTATATTAGATATCTATTGTGACATAATACAACACAGCATCTTAAAGCAATGGAGATTTCTCACAGTATCTTTGGGTTAGAACTCCCAAGAGCCACTTAGCTGTATGTCTCTGATACCAGGTCTCCTGTGAAGCTGGAGTCAGAATGCTAGCCCAGGCTATAGGCTGGTCTGGGGGTCCCACTAGCTGATGATCCAATTCTGGGCTTGATCCCATGGTTATTAGTAGGGTTGAGCACTTTGCTGGCCCTTGGCTCTCCTGGCCACATGAACCTCCCCTCAGAGGAGCTGTTTTCTTTCAAAGTAGGACTGAAAGAGTGAGTAAAAGAGATAGAAATTAGCCTTTCTGTGAACTTCCTTGGAGGGGACAACCCATCCTTTTGCCATATTTTGTTTATAAGAAGTGAATTACCATGTCTAGGCCAAACTCGAGGGAGCCAATTATACAGAGCATGAACCAGGAGGCAGGGATCATATCATAGACTGTCTCCCACATGGCGCAATTAGAGATAAAATCCAAACCAAATCACTTGAAAAGTAACTCTCTTAAAGTAACATTAAGAGGAAAAAGAAAGAACATTTAAAATTGTTATAGTAGAATTAAGAATCTAAGAAGATAAGAGCAAAATTTATGGGCTATCACTAACGCTGTACTTGGTGACAAGCTCTCTTATTCATTCAATGAATATTGATTGTTGTCTGTATGTCAGACAGTCCGCTGGTAACACGTGGAATTAATGAAGAAAACACATAGATTTGCATCAATGAGAGCAAATTCTTGTACGGTGATTGTGATAAACCAAGCTCAATTCGGGACAATGTTATATTAACTTCTACTTAGTTATTTAGCTATTAAGTTCATACTTTCTCTTTGTATATATTGACATATAGAGAATTTAAGTGATGTGCCCAAAGACCACATAGCTAATAAATATCAGTAGACATTTGGGCCAAGCACTCCTGGCTCTAGATCCTGTCCACTAAACAGTAGATCATCTACCTAAATTGGATAAAGGAAGAAACAAATGGAGACCAAATTTGTTGATCACATGGATGAAGCAGACAGATCTAGAAAGATCGCTCTAATCACTCCAGCTAGAGTGGATAACACAAGGCAGTCTGTTCACTTTTCTCTATTTTGTTTTCCTTACAGCATTTGTTACTATCAGAAGTATCTTTATGGATTTATTCATCCATCTATAATCTGGGAATTGAACCATCCACCCATCCATCCATCCACCCACTCACCAATCCATGCTTCTTGTCTAGATCCCCTCCCAACTAAATTTCATGTTCCAATAGGGTATGGAAATTAATAGCATACTTCACAGATCCTTTTCTGATGCCTAGTTCTGGGATGTATCAGGCCTCGATAATAAATATCTAATGGTGGAATGAATAAACATTGTATAAAATACATAGCTGAGCATGTACTTACCTGGACAGGAAAATTTTCTAGGCATGTTCAATCACCAATAGGGTCATAGCAGCCCATCTCCAATAGATGGATCATAGATGCTTTAACCTGTTTTGTTTTGTTTTCTCTTTCTTCATTTGCTTTTAGATAGATGTAGAGTTTGGGAGTGTCAGAAGAACACATCCCTCCCAGGCTGATAATCTGGAAAGGGCAGACAATGGAAATTCAGATAAAACCGGGCTGTCTTCACTTTCAGGTGCTCAGAATTTGAGTCGCGACTCGAAGGCTATGGCAAAGAACTGGACACTTTTAGGAAGCGTGAGGTGATGACCACAGAAGAAATGAAGAACAATGTGGAAAAGCTTAATGAACTCTCCAAGAACCTAGATCTTGCACTGACAGAATTTGAGGTTTGGAACCTTGTGATGGGAACTTAGGACTCTAAGGTCTGGTCGTTCGGGTTCTTTGCTTATGAACATGACACCTGTCGGGGGCACACTATTGTTTGCTTGGCCCATTCTCCACAAATATGTTCAGCTACCTTTTCCACTTGGTGTTTACATTTTATCAGGTGTTCATAAGTCATGAAGTACCCCAAGAAGTTACAGCAAGGTAACTGCTTGCGCGTGTTGTGTATCCATTATATGCTGAGTTATATGCAAAGGGCTTCGTGTGGCTGTCTCAATGCCTAGAATAAACCTCTGCAGCTTGTTATCCCTATGCACACCCACTTTAGTGGGATAGAAAAGACGTGGAGCCAGTAAGCTACTTTCCCCAAAGGTCAATTAGCAAGTTGTTTTTAAAAACAAAACAAAACAAAATAAAACAAAACAAAAAACATTGAAGTTCTTCCCTTTGAGGCAAGTTAATGTAAGAAGGCTTGTAAACAGTCATATGAACAAGTAAATTTCACGTAGAAATTATGAAAATGGAGAGGTCTACAGTATGTTGGAAACAAAGATGAAGCAACAAGCATCACATCACAGTTTCCAGCAGCTAGATCTCAGGTACCATGACCCTCAGAGGCAGCAGAAGGACCTTCCCACTAAGTCTGTCCCATTGAATGAGTGTCTGCCTCCTCCACTTGGCTTTCTCAATGCTGAGGAAGTTGCCATGGAGGTTTCCAGGGTTCAAGAGAACCACTTATCCAACAGACTGCCTCCTCTTTTTCTTACAGTTGATCAACAAGGAAGAAGAACTGTTGGAGAAGGAGAAGAGTTCCTTCCCTCTTCTGCAAACCCTGATGATCAACAAAGTGCCCTTTGAGCAGCTGTGGGTAACAGCCTATGAGTTCAGCATCAAGTCAGAGGAGTGGATGAACGGTAGGCCAAGTTCTAACCCTGCTCGGACAAGGGGGGATGAAGATGGGGATGATGCCGATCCACCCAGCCAGCTCAGAAATCAGATTTGCTGTTTGGATTCCAGCACTCTGGATTAAGACAGCAACAGTTTATATTTTCTCAATGTAATAACAAGGGGAGACAAAAAACCAAAGAGCGAGATACCTATTTTCAGGTTTAAATCACATCAGCACCCAGAGCTTTATCATGGTGATGATTTCAAGAAGAGGAGAGAGACTGAGGACAGCACCTCTGAGATGCTTCATTAAGAAGGGCCAGAGTGCTGCGGACATCTAGAAACTACCTTCACTCCAGGCTCTGGAGCTAGGGAGGCAGTGTGTGGGCAGAATCAACAGAGCACAGTAGACACACAAGACAAGGCGGATGAAGGAAAAACCCTGGGTGGGTTTCGGATTTTTGGTTCTGGCAGTTTGGTAGGCCTTGTCTTATTGAAAAGAAAAGCAACCAATTTGCTGGCGAAAAACTCCTTCAACTTGAATACTGCAGCCATCCATATGGGAATATTAGTTATTCAGTATGGGTTATATTATATTACAATATAGTATATTGTAAATATTATATATAAAATAGAATATATTATATTATTTTAGTTATTTATACATTATAATTTATATTAGAATATATGATACATAATATGTAGTAAATATGTAATTTATATATTATTGTATAGGCTATAATATATATTATTATATCAATATGGATTTTAGGAGATGGGTTTGAAGAAGGTGATTTATTGGAAAATAGTTGATTGGATGCCATCTCTGTACAAGGTATTAAAAGGATAAATTCTGGGGGCTGGAGAGATGGCTCAGAGGTTAAGAGCACCGACTGCTCTTCCAGAGGTCCTGAGTTCAATTCCCAGCAACCACATGGTGGCTCACAACCATTTGTAATAAGATCTGGCACCCTCTTATGTATACATAATAAATAAATAAATCTTTAAAAAAAAAGGATAAATTCTGAAACCTTAATGTTCATTTTGAGGGCTTCACTACAGTAAGCACAGCTGGATGAATATCTTTACTGAGGTTCTCTGGGGGCAATTATGATTGTTTTCTTTTTTTTTTTTTTTTTTTGGTTTTTCAAGACAGGGTTTCTCTGTGTAGCTTTGCGCCTTTCCTGGAGCTCACTTGGTAGCCCAGGCTGGCCTCAAACTCACAGAGATCCGCCTGGCTCTGCCTCCCAAGTGCTGGGATTAAAGGCGTGCACCACCAACGCCCGGCTGGATTGTTTTCTATTTTAAAACATTTTTTATTCATTCTTTGACAATCTCATATATGAATGTAGTGTGTTTTGATCAGAATCACTCCTATTCTCCTCTATTCCTAAGTATAAAATGTCTAAGATCCAAAAGGCATGTTGTGAAAATGAATAAGATTTTAAAAATGATTCTTATGGAGGAAAATCTGACTTTCATGATTGTCTTCCAGAAAAGTGATGTTTTAATTCCTTCTTCCAGCAATTCACAAACCTAAAGGCGACAACTTTGAAAGTTGTGTTTGCTGATCAGATGTTTAAAATATTATCTTACTTTCACCTTTTTTTTTTAAAGCATTTTTTTCCCATTTGCCATTGAAGTTGAGTGTGTACCGAGAAGCAGAATTCCTTGTGCTCTGGTCCCTGGGAAGCTCTCTGAAAGAAGTCCTCCTCTGTGCCAGACTTTGTATCCTGTGGCCTGAGTCACTCATTGCCTAAGAGAAGAGGGTTGCTTGTGTAGTTGAGAGGGAACAGTGATTTTGTATCTTAGCCTAAAATTCACCCTGCTGCTAAAGTCACCATTAATTCAGTCAACCTGCCAGGCAGGAACCCACTCCTCATCCTGGAAGTGGCTTCTGTTCCAAGTATTCTGCTGGCCCCTACTTTTTCTTGTAAGATTTAATTTTTAGTGATTTGACAAAAACACTGAGTTGCTGAGGCATATTAAGTGAGTGGAGTTGCCATTGGTCTAGGCAGCCCTGGGGAGTTGGAGGGTGTTTATGAGTCAGTTAGCTATACGATAATGTAGGAAGTAATGCTGGTCTAGAATGTTCCAACAGGAAGTAATGCATTACCATGGGAACATGGGGAGATTTGGGCTGAATGTGAAAGCCAATGCTAAAAACTCCCTACCAAAAAAAAAGGGGAGGGACTAATATTTTGAAGTATTTTTAAAACGGAAGTGTCATTTATTTAAAATGTATGTGTTGGGGGGGAGCCTCTCACTGAGCCTGGAGTTCCCCATCTTGACTAGACTGGCTGGCCAGAGAGCCCCCAGAATCTACCTGTCTCTCCCACCTCAGTGCTGTTACAGTCACATATTTCCCCAGCTTGGTTTGTTTGTTTTAACATGGTACTGGGGATCCAAACTCAGGCCCTCAATTTAGCCACTGAGCCTGTACTCTCTATTTCTTTTTCTCTTTCCTTGTTTACTAATTTCAAACTTACGTTAATTATAATATTATATATTATTCTCCCAGAACTCTAGAGGGCTCCCATTCCTGAACTGTTAAGTTACAACACATTGAAATCCCTTTAATACTGCTGACATGGCATTCAACACTAATCAGAAGGACCAAACCCTGTGTGTGCATACACTATATGCCCAGAGTGAAGTTTGCTGTTTGGTTTATACTGTCTCACACTGACTCCAGTCACCCTTCCAGGAGTCTGTTGTTAAGGTATATGGCGGATGACAGTGTGGAGGCCTGGGCAAAGCTCTGGGGCCTAAGCAGAGGCCAGTAGATCCAGGCCCAATCCCAGAGCCCGAGCTCGTTTTCTCAGCTGTCACCCACTCTCCATCCTCGTCTGAACTTCCCTTTGTTCCAGGCCCCCTCTATTTGCTGAATGCTGAGGAAATTGCAGAGGAGATTGGGAATATGTGGAGGACGACGTACAAGTTGACCAAGACCCTGCTTGATATGCCTGCACCCAGGCGCTTAGCCGAGAACGTCAAGTTGAAGATTGAGAAGTTCAAGCAGCACATACCCATCCTCAACATCGCCTGCAACCCCGGCATGAAGGATCGGCACTGGCAGCAGGTTCTTGTCACCCCCTGTGTGGTCCGGCCAGCCCCATCCTGGGGACCCTAGGAAAGCAGGAAATGAAAATCTACTCAAGGCCAAGGAGGTTATAATTGGCACGTTGGATTTCAGGAAGGGAATAGGTGGATCCCTTCCTGAAATGGAATGAGCTTCCTGTCTCATGACCAGGTTGATCCTTTTGGTTGGACCCCCACTTCTGGTGTGTAAATATTCTGACACAGTGGTTACAATCACACTGGGAAAGCTTTGATTTCCTCCTCCGTACATAAAAAGAAAGTCGTCCCATCCCCATTCCCACCCCCCAACCACCCCCCTTTCTCTGAGAACTTGCAAATGATCCAAGATGATTCTTGTGCAGGCTGCCTTTGGTGTAGAGTTTTCTGGTCAAACAGGCTAGGTTTAGAAAGAGTTTGGTACATTGGGTGTGGTGACACATTCCCATCAGTCCAGCATTTGAGAAGCTGAGACAGGCTACATAGTAGATTCCAGGCTAGCCTGGGCTACAGAATGAGGCCTGTCTCAAACAAACAACAAACAAACACACAAAGAAGTAAGTTGTACTCTTTAAGCTCCGTAAGCCTATAAATTAGAACAGTAAATATTCTCTCTAAAATTAGTTAGGATTTTTGTAAACAGCGAAGTGTGAGGGTGGCGAGTGTGGTGTGAACATGAAGCACGAAAAAGGAAGGCTTGCTGTGTTTCGAAAGCGATTGTCACATTCAAGCAGCCTTGAAATGCCCTCTACCAGGGAGCTGCTATGTGGAGTGGCAAGGTGGCCAGCTTGACATGGGCAGATTCCTCTCTAAGGACTATGCATGAGATTGAGGTCATGACCCCTGAAAGAAGCCAATCTCTCAACACACATCACATTTGGTGAACCCCCAAGCTGGTGGCAAGGAGCATATTGATCTCCACAGAGAAACGGGGTCTTGAGTGGCTCGAGGTCTGCAGGGAGGAGCTGTCTTCAATTTTGCAGTAAAGCAGGAGACCCAGGACCCCAGTAAGGGTTGGGATGCTGTGCAGGAAGGCAGGTGACTGGTCATCATGTGGGCCTCTACCCTAAAGGGAATCTGCAAAGGGCTTCTGGCCTTATGGATGCTCCTGGGGCTTCTATCCCCATGGATATTAATAATCTAGACCTTTGACCTATGTGGGGAGCTAAGAATGTTGGGTGAACAGGTGACTTCTTAAAAAAAAATTTTTTTTTCTGAGACAGGGTTTCTCCATGTAGCTTTGGAGCCTTTCCTGGAACTCACTCTGTAGCCCAGGCTGGCCTTGAACTGACAGAGATCCACCTGCCTCTGCCTCCAGGTGCTGGGATTAAAGGCATGCGCCACCACCACCCAATGACAGGTGACTTCTTATAGTGCCAAGTTTCTCCTTGAGATGGCGCTATTCGAAGTGTTTTCATCAACATTTAAATGATACTCCTTAGGGCCAAGGGTGTAGCTCAGTCTAAATTTGAGCCCCAGCAACTTAAAAATATCATCTATAATTTTTTAAAAAAAGCGCTCCAGGGGTTTCCATGCCTTCCCTCTGGTGCTTCCTCTGGCATCCTGCTGTCCTCCTGTGTAAGCACTAACACACCCCCAACCCCCAACCCCTGGCATTCTTAGTTCTCGTCCTCCTTAAATCTTTCCATGGGCCACTTAGACAAATATGCCCTAGACTTAGAACTGAGTAGTGATCTCAGCTCAGGCACAAGCTCCCAGACATTGTGTCGCACACTTTATTTGAATTCTCCCATTTCATCTTCCAAGAACTCTTTGAAATAGGGACCGTTGTTATCTCCCGTCCATAGGCAGAAAAACTGAGATTGGAAAGATGAAGTAAATTGTCCTATAGCCAGTCAGTGGACCAGGAGGGAGCTGGAACCCAGGTCTGTTCGGCTTAAATAAAACAAATGACAGGAGAGCCCTTGAGGGGTGAGGAAGACAACAGGCAGAAGGGGCAGTGGATCCAAACCAACAGTAGAATGTAGCCCCCAGGAAGAAGGAAGGAGTCTCTAAAGCATGCATCCAATAGGCCTAGCAGATAAGAAAGGACAGGGGTCACCAGATATACTAGGGGCTATCCCCACTTCGGGCCCCAGACCTGTGACAGCCCCAAGGCTAGCAAAGCTAAGATCTGCCCTAATGTGTCCCCTCAGGAAACCCATTTACACAGATCCTGTTCTGGTTAAAAGGCTCTAAAAACTAAGCCACCAGTTACCCCTCAAGGCCTGAGGGCAGATCTGGGATCCTAGGACAGCTGGACTGTGGTTGCCAACCATTTGAACGGACGCAACAAAAAATAATGCCTTGTGTTTGGGTTGTAGACTTTACAGATACCAACAAGATATTGCTGTTTGGGTTTAAAACAAGATTGGACAAGGAAACACATAGCCAGTGCTATGGACCCAAGCTGGCCCAAAAGCTCAGAGGGTGCTGTCCCTAAGAACAGAAGAACCAGCTGTACACAAGTTCTAATGCTTCTAGCAGCCACACTTTAAGACTGCAACTTTTTTCTTTTCCTTTTCCTCTTTTCTTTCTTTCTTTCTTTCTTTCTTTCTTTCTTTCTTTCTTTCTTTCTTTCTTTCTTCCTTTCTTGTGGTAGTGGGGTTTGAGCCTAGTAACTTGCACGTGTGAGTTGAGTGCCCTTCCATTAAGCTATGTTCCCAGCCCAGCCATATTTTCTAAAGTAAAAGGAAATAAGTAAAATAAGTTTTATAGATACATGCTATCTAAACTAGTATACATTATCATTTATGTATCCATCAGCTTTGAAATCAGTAGTGTGAAGTATTTGGCGCTATATTCAGAACATACCTCAGTTCATACGAGCCATGTTTGAGAGGCTTAGAGGCCATAAGGAACAAGTGTCTCCACAGACAGCATTGCTCCAGGATCTTAAAATTAGAGAAACAAATGCCTTGTCAATATTTAATTTTAAAAGAAAAAGAATTTAAAAAAATCCTGCCAATCTCCAAGTCCTCGCTGCGAGCCAGTTACGATGCTGAGGGCTTTATGTAAGTGTTCTTTAGCCCCAGAGATAGTCAGTGTGTTACTGTATTTTAATGTATAAAAGAATAAATGTGCCAACAAGATGGGTCAGCAGGGGAAGGAATTTGCCACCAAGCATGACAACCTCAGTTCATTCCCCAGGGAACCCACATGTCAGAAGGAGAGAGGCAATTCCTGCAAAGTTGTCCTCTGACCTCCCCATGTGTGCTATAATATTCAGGTGCCTGTGAGACACACACACACACACACACACACACACACACACACACACACACACA
>CABHPR010147203.1:0-15332 GCA_902168415.1 Peromyscus melanophrys
CACCATCACAGCCAGGTGATGCATTAAATGTAAGAAGAAATTGAGGAAAGTAAGAATTATACTATCTGGTGACTCTGTGTTCCTTTTTAAAGACATAGTTTTCTATATTCTTTGACAATTTCATATATGTGTATGATGCATTTTGATCAGATTCACACCCAAGTCCTTGCCCCGTTACACTCCAAGAATCTGTCCCTCAGTGTATTTCCTTCCCAGATTCTGTGCTCTCTCCAAACCACTAAGTGCAATTGTCACCGTCGCCGCATGCGTGGATGCAGAGCCAACCACCACAGTGTGGGACAGAGCCCTTCAAGGAGTGTGACATTGGCACATCTGTGATTCAGTAACACTGATGATTATGCAATAGTTTATTAAAAGTAGAACTAGTGGATGGGTCTATCAGTAGCAAATGTACATACTCTCTACACCCTCCATGTTACAGGCATTGTTCTAGGCACGAGGGATTTAGGGAGACTAAGTGGGGAAATTTGAACAACGAATTTGAATAAACACACGCCAGGTGCTGTTGAAAAAAGAGCATAGTGAAGTTGCTAGAAAAAAATACAACACCTTGAGCATAATAAGCAAAGTTTAAAACAAGGTGTCCTGTTTCCATAATGCCCAGTTCTGAGCAAGAGACACCTGCCTGAGCCTGCTCTTCTCTTCTCCCCATATGTATCTATGTATCTATGTATGTATGTATGTATGTATGTATGTATGTATGTATGTATCTATCTATCTATCTATCTATCTATCTATCTACCTACCTACCTACCTATAGATAGACAGATAAACAGAAATTGTAAAAATCATTTACATTAGGGATTTTTGTAATATTATGAATTGAAGCAGGAGCTTAGTGCACACTGGGCAGGAGCTCTGCCACTGAGCTACATTTTGGACTTTTATTTGGACTTTAATCTTTGACTTACTCCAGTAAACTTGTTTTTATGAGAAAATGTAAGAACAGTTTTGAAGCTCGTATACTTTTATTTGTCTAAACAATTTTTGCTGTGGGATGGTCTGTATGTCAAACATGTTGCTTATTGGTCAATAAATAAAGCACTGATTGGCCAGTGGTCAGGCAGGAAGAAGTATAGGCGGGACAAGGAGGAGAGAATTCTGGGAAGTGGAAGGCTGAAGAGACGCTGCCAGCCGCCACCATGACAAACAGCATGTGAAGATGCCGGTAAGCCACAAGCCATGTGGCAAGGTATAGATTTATAGAAATGGATTAATTTAAGATATAAGAACAGTTAGCAAGAAGCCTGCCACGGCCATACAGTTTGTAAGCAATATAAGTCTCTGTGTTTACTTGGTTGGGTCTGAGTGGCTGCGGGACTGGCGGGTGACAGATTTGTCCTGACTGTGGGCCCGGCAGGAAAACTCTAGCTACAAATTTTGCTCATTTTTTCAGAAGCAAAGATCTCACTTTTCTCTTAAATATACTACAGTCAGGTGTCTGGTGGGTATCCATACCAGGAAGGTGAGGGTTGAGGGCTCAAAAGTAAACAGCAGTGCATGAGGCCCAAGAAATAAGAAGGGAGGATGAGGAAGAAAGAGGATGAGGAAGGAGGAGGAGAGAAGGAGGAGAGAAGGAGGAGGGGAGAAAAGGAGGAGAGGAGAGGAGAGAAGGAGGAGAGGAAGAGGAAGAGATGAGGAGAAGAGGAAGGGGAGATGGAGTAGGAAGGGATGGAGGAGAGGAGAAGAGAATGAGGAGGAGGGAAGGAGGAGTAGGGGATGGAGGAGAGAGGGAGGAAAGGAGGAGGAAGAGGGAAGGAGGAGAGAGAAGGAGGAGGAGATGGAGGAGGAGAGAAGGAGGAGGGGAGAAAAGGAGGAAAGGAGGAGAGAGAAGGAGGAGGAGATAGAGGAGGAAGGGATGCAGGGAGAGAAAAGTGCAGAAAAGGAAAGTGGTGGAGGAGCTGCTGTCTCTTTTAGCTTTTATTCTCCCTCCAGTTCCTCAGGAGAGGAGAAGGCAGGGGTTAAAATGGAAATTCACACTGTATTTCAGAAGCTTGGAGAAGGGAGATAGAGTTCTTAGGGAGGATTTCTGTCCCATATTTGTTTGTGAGGAACAAAGAAGCTGCCCAATGTAACTGTTGTTGGATCTGTTATTATAAATTCCCCAAGAATAAGTCTAGAGAATTTTTTCACTCATATAAACCTCATAGAGAAGGACAATTACAAATGTAAGAATGGATTATTTTTATGAAAACAGATAAGAGATTGTGAGCCTGTTGAGAGAGGTCAGAGAGTAAACCTTCAAATGTCTCTGCATTGAAGGCGATTCTCTCTGGAAATAAAAAAGGCTGACAGAAAGCTATTGATTAGATTTCTACTAGACATGATTATAAATAGGACCTGTAATATGTTTAATGCTCCCAGTAAAGAGGGGAGAATGGTTAGGGGAATGAGAAGCTGATTAGTGGAGAAAGAAGTATAAGATGGAACTCAAAACCAAATTTAAAGGGAGAAAAGGAACTTGATCCCCTACCCAGATTCCTCAATATAGAATAAAATAATAGGTCTACTTAACTTCTGTAAAAGCCATCTTAACTAACATTTTTGATGACATAGTTAAGTCAAATGTTACAGAAAAAAGTTACTAGCACCACATGTCAGAAAGGAGGCTATGAAATGTATATGTTTGAAGGTGTCAGGAAGCAATGAGAAAGAACTTTAGATTCTCCTCATTGGATTAGAAAGGGCATGAGTAGTAATAATTCAACTAACAGAACAAAATGGCAATTGTGGTCTATTGTCTTTAGAAACAATATCAACAATCTACTGGCTGAGAAACAAATGCAGGTGTGTCATATTTCCAGGTGAAATGCAATTGCCCCCCAGGTCTGAACTTTAGCCCACAGCTGGAATATTGTCAGTTTGCTTTGACCATAACAACACACCATAGACTGTAAACACACACACACATACACACACACACACACACACACACACACACACACACACACACACACACACACACACACACACATGCATGCACACACTTTCTGATAGTTTTGAAGGCTGAAAAGTTTAAATCAAGATAACTTCAGAGTTGTTTCAGTTCTCGGCTTGCTTTTTGTTACTGTGATAAAACACTAACCAAAACTAACTTGGGGAGAAAAGAATTTTTTTTTTGTCTTACAAGTTATATAGTCTGTCATGAAGAGAAACCAAAGCAGAAACATAAAGTAGGAGCTTTAAGCAGAAACCATGGAGAATTGCTGTGTACTCCCTTGCCCTTTCTTATATAGCCCCCCAGTGTGGTAGTTTGAATGTAATTGACCTACATAAACTCAGAGAGTGGCATTATTAGGAGGTGTGGCTTTGTTGGAGTAGATGGGGCCTTGTTGGATGAAATATGTCACTGTGGGGTGGGTTCTGAGGTCTCATATATACCCAAACCATTCCCAGTGCCTCAGTACACTTTTTGTTCAAGATGTAGCCAGCACCACATCTGCCTGCATGCTGCCATGCTCCCTGACTTAATGACATTGGCCTGAAATGCTGAACTGTAAGTCACTATCCTCAGTTAAATGTTTTTCTTTGTAAGAGTTGCCCTGGTGTCATAGTGTCTCTTCACAACAATAGAAACCCTAACCAAGACACCTTGGCCCCACAGTACTAGGGATACTACCACCCACAGTGAACTGTGCCTTCCTACATCAATTAGCAATCAAAGAAAAATTCCAGAGACATGGCAATAGGCAAATCTGCTGAAACCAATTCTTCAATTAAGGCTCCTCCATCCCAGGTGTCTTTAGGTCTGTGTCAAGGTGTGAGCTGAAGCTAGCTATGATAGTCCTGTATGGGGTGGTGGGAAAGTTTTAGGCCTAACTTTGGAAGTATATAACATGAAATACTTTACTGCTCCTGTGGTCTTCTCTCTATGTGCATGACTCTGCCCTCCAGGAAGGACAATCTTACTGCACTTGGACCATCCTTATCCTCATTCTCTTCTTATCTTAGTGAAGACTGTTTCTAAAGGAGATCATATGCTAAGGTACTTAAGATCAGGACTTCAATATGAACATGAAGCATCATAATTCAAAAGGGGTGATGTGTGTAGTGACAAGCATGCTTCCTTGTCTTTAGAATACAGCAATTTTTTTTCTCCACCATGTTCCGCTTCTTTGATGATATCTTTTGAAAGTTATTCTAATGTCCATTCCCTATGGTAGATGTGGCTTTCTGTTTCATCATCGCTGAAGTCTTACACAAGACTCCCCAATGTCTGCCTAAGCTGATGTCTTTTCCAGCCAAGATGTGTACTATGTGTACAAGATTTACTATGGGGTAAATCCCCAGTCACTTGATTGAAAACTTGCAATGTGGGTTTAAAATATCCATTAGCAGAGTTAAATTCAGACTTAGATTTAGATCTGAGCTAAATGCATACCTCTTTGTTCTCAGAATCATCACTTATAAAATGTTGTTCATGACCATCTGCATCTGTCTATGTTTTTGTCATGAAATTTGAACTGACAATTGACTACTACATTCCTTCTGCTGCAAACTATGCTGTGCAATAGAGGATAATTCTATTTAATGTTAGTTAGTATCATGCCAACCTATACCTTATACATTCTGTGTTGATAAATAAGAAAATATGTAGTTTCAGCAGTAGTTTGGGGTGGCTATCACACTGAAATGCTGCAGTCATTATGTAAATAGTGCATGTGAACTGGCTAAATGAAAGTGACGGACTTGAACTATGTTGAGGTTTATTTTACAATAAAAATGTAAGAGGAAGGATAAAGAAAAACATTTTCTACGTGAAACTGTTGGAAAATGTCTGAAGACTTTAAAAATATTTTTTTCCCCGTGAAGATTCTCAAGGACATAGTGGCAGGGAGGACAGGCAGTCTCACTCCAGAGGCTGTGAGCAAGCAGCTTCCATCATGCTAGAATACTCAAATTCTAAAACATGCTGCCAGAGATTGAGTCTACAATAGTCCTCAAATACATCGACCTGTATTCTCACCTGCTGTGAGCCACTGTGACCTTTACTTGTGTAATATCCGAGTCCGGATTGAGATGGAAGTCACACCTAACAACAGAGGAAGTAGGAAGCCTAGAGCTGTGAAGTATCCCCTTAAAGGACCTGGCTTCCTGGTTTACTGACCATGACTCTCAACAAGGGGTACTGTTTAAAATTAGAAAATGCTTAACTTCATCTGTTCTACCCACATGCAATGTGAATTTTAAGAAGCCCCAAACATGAAGGTCTATTGTTTCTCCGAAACTCAAGGAAAACAGCCTGAAAATTGTTAAACTTGACTTTTCTTGCTTGAAACTGATCATGGGAAATGAAATGAAATTGTTTACATGAAGGGAAAAACAGTCTTCGACTAAAATAAAAAATGTTAGTGAAATATTTTGTTTGAAATTATTTATTGTATTATATATATACATTAAAAAAGTAAGGGAATTTTAGTACAGGGCAGATGGGTTCAGAAAACATGATTGTCATTTTTAAAAGGAGATCAATACTTAGCTTTTGTATTTTGTTTTAAGATTTATTAAACATCTCCACCAAAAAGTGGAAGAGTGTGTATAGTCATGCATTAAACACAGAGTGCCTACATCTCCATGCTATATTTAAATGTCATTTTATATCACAAGAAAAGATGTGCTTATGACAAGTGGGTAAAGCAATCATATTTTGCTTGACTGTGAATTAATTTCAATTAGAAACTGCTTTTGAGAGAAGAAGAAGGAAGAGGTGTTAATTCTTTGTGAAAGGTAGGGTCAAGTACTTAGACATGACAAGGATCTAATTAGATGCAAAACCAGGTGACAGTTCTGTGATAAATGTTCTCTAATCTGCCAATTTCCTTTCTTCTATGTCAGGCTGAGGCCTAAGGAAGTACCATTTTTGCCTAATATTATAATTAAGTTCATGCCATTCTTCCTGGTCCAGTAAGACTGAAAGAAATCTCTAAGAACAGAATATACCTAATTAACTGTGTGTTTTCTAAAACATACAGTATTCTAGCTTACAAAAGTAGCTACTCAGATTGGTAAATAGATGATAGGTAATAAATAGATGACAGGTGAATATAAACAATGTTCAATTGTTCAAGATACTCTAAAAAAGACAATAATCGCTTAGGATTTTATTGATATCATTGAAGAATATTGACTCATTATCTGTCAGTGTGTAGAAAGTAGTATGCATCAAGGTTGCCTTTGACTCAAACAAGCAGAGAAATAGAGGGGAGCTTTCATTAGAATAGGAGCCACTCATGGATGGTGGGCAATACAGACTGCACTACACAGTTCAGCAAGAATAGAGATGGGGTCCAGGTTCCTGGAGACTTCACAAGGCCCCTGAAGACACTGATGTGGTTGGAAATTGAACCACACTTGGAAAATGAAGACATTAGTGTGGCTCACAGATTCTCAAATGTGGTTTTGAATTTCAAATATGTGATTACTTTGACCAACTTTCCAAATTTCTAATTTAGAAGCAAGGAGTGTGTGTGTGTGTGTGTGTGTGTGTGTGTGTGTGTGTGTGTGTGTGTGTGTGTGTGTGCTGTTTTGTTGTTGTATGTATGTTGGTATATGCATTTGTTAAAGTGCTTGTATGTATACTGTATGTGCATGTGCAGGTATTCTTACATATAGAGGCCAAAGGTTGATGTCAGCTGTCTTCCTTGAATCATTCACTCTCCTCCTTCACTACTTTGAGAGAAGGTCTCAGTTGAAACTGGCTCATTGATTGGAAGGATTTGTGGGAAGGAATATGCTCTATCTGTGACATAATTCAACATATAATTTTATGCATGCAATGTCACATTAACCTGTTTAATCTCATCAAGAATTGTTAGTTATATTTCACTGGTCATCTTCAGACACTGGAGTTCCTCCTGTTCTTGAAATAGTGGCCTGGGTTAGTAGACTTAAGCTGGGTCCTATCTTCCTCTTTGACAACTGGTTTCCTTTATATGCTAATTCTAAAGCCTTTACACAGGGTCATCTGGACCTGTCTCCTAGACCTGATTTGAAGAGCTTCCCAGTTGATGCTTCCCTTACAGATTGGAGTGGACCTCGTCTCTGTGGTCACTTTGCCAAAGAACTCTGAAAACTGTCCCATGGAAATCTGTCACCAGACTTGTTTGTGAGTTTATGGAACACAGAAGTGTTGGATTCAGCCTTTTGTAGGAGCAGTGAGCTGAACACAGCAGCAATTCAAGTGACAACAGTTCTTAGAGCTTAGAGGTGGGAGGAACTGGCTCCACAGCAGAGTGAAGTACAGATTGTAGCTGATGTGCCTGCTCTAAGATGATTAATTACTTGTTATAAAATCCCCTTCACAAAATAGATAGAGAAAAGTAGATCTCTTTAACTACGTGCTCAAAGCATTTAGATCCAGGGAATGAGTAACCACAGATTTAGAAAAATACCTTGAAACATGTTGGATATAGTGTCAACTGACTGATATGGGACTGCTGTTGAGTATACAACATGACCCAACCCTTGCTTGAATTCCTAGACACTGTTCAGAACAGACTGTCTTGAAATCTTTGTCTCTGAGTCAGCAACATACTCTGTGAACTTTCTAGAATGAGATAATATAGCAAATGACTAAGCCACTAATTTGCTTATTGATGAGGGAATCAACTGTTATAGCAACAATTTATAAACTTATACTCTTGACAAAATAGTATGAAATTCTTATGATTATTATAGGCAAAGCACAATGATATTGTTTAACATTTAAAGACAATTATATTAGGCAGTCTATGTGCCTTCAGGAAAGTTGTCTCTCTTTGTTTGAAAGAGCTCCAAACAGCCTTGTGTCTGCAGAACAGAATAGGAGATGCAGCCTGAAGACTCGGTGAGAGTCTGGGGAAAACTCTTACTTAACCTTCAGACTGTGGCTGTTAAACCTACTCCATGAAGAGTTATTATCAGTTCCACATACATTAACATGCTTTGTAAAGTGTGAAACACTAACTATAAACATAGAGTAAAATGAAGTTAAATAAGGAAGCAAAAATTACGAGATTTTTAAACAATAAAGAATAGAAATTAGAAATAAAAAGAAATGAATAATCAAACTTAATTTTTTTAAACTTGCTATATTCTTAGATAAGCATACCTCACATTTTGGAAGGTTACAGAAAAATAATTTCAGTAACTATATAAAAAGAATAAAATATAACTGCAATAATTATACTTTTCTTTTAAAAATACTTTATTGTGATAATAACTTTAATACACTTCCTAGGTGGACAAAATAGCAGCAAAAGAATAATTCTTATCTCAAGACAAATATTAACAGCTAGCATATCAGTAGGAGGTTTTCACTTTTCAGAAGGACTTACTTCCAAAAAGATTGCATTTCTTTCGTATTGTAATATGAAAATATAGCTTCATGTCAAGTTAATTATAGGGGCTCCTCTATAAAAATTTTAATTAGAAAAATAAATGAAAACATTCCATCTTTCATAATTTGTTTGTATTAGTTACTTGTCTTGTTGGTGTGACAAATACCTGAAAAAATCAACAGAAAGAAGATTGGAATAATTTTTGTTTGGTTGGTCGAATTCTTTTTTGTTTTGACTCCCAGTTTGAGGGTATATCATGGTGGAGAGAAGGCATGGACAGCAACTTCAGCCATCTATCTGGTCCCATTGTGTCTTTATTCAGGACTAGATAGATGAATGCTCCTGTAGCACGAATCTTAAAGAGTCTTATTAACAAAAATAAACCCAGGGCCAGGTGTTGGGGTGAATGCTGGAAAATCAGAGAAGCAGAACAAGCCACAGCTTCCTCACCTTGCCAGATCCTCAGCTGATCCTGTTTCCTCAGACTGGAAGCCTCTGTGTCCTCATCCAAAATGGGTCTCAGCTGAACTGTTGCTCAAAAGCCTAAAAGCTTAACTAGCTTAGTTCCTGGTCCTCACGCCTTTCTGCTTTCTGCCCTCACTTCCTGCGATTAAAGGCTCACTTCCTGGGATTAAAGGCATGAGTCACCATGCCTGACTGTTTCTAGTGTGGCTTTAAACTCACAGAGATCCGCATGGATCTCTACCTCCCAAGTGATAGGATTAAAGGCGAGTGTGCCACCATTTTCTGGCCTCTGTATTTAGTGGCTGTTCTGTTCTCTGACCCCAGATAAGTTTATTAGGGTGTACAATATTTTGGGAAACACAATATCACCACATGCTCCTGCTCAGCTTTCTTTCTCCTTTTCATTTAGTCTTGGATATTTATTAGTTAGTCTGTGGAATGATGCTACACAATTTCAGGGTGAGTCTTCTCCCCATAATTAATAAATCAAGATAATTGTTTGCAGACATGCCTTACAATTTGTCACCATGACAACTCCAAAACCCCTGGAGTTGGCAATCAAGATGAAATATGGTAGTGTGTAAATGAAGATTCCATACTCCATTTGTGTGCTGTCTAGTTTATGTCAATTTGACACACATTAAAGTCATTTTGGAAGAGGGAACATCAATTGAGAAAATGATCCCACTAGATTGGCCTGTGGTGCATTTTCTTGATTGATGTGGGAAGATCTAGCCCACTGTTGCTGGGTGCTACACCTAGGTGGGTGTTTCTGGGTGAGCAAGCCATAAGGAGTAAGCCAGTAAGCTTAGTACTTCAGGACATGTGCTTCAGTCCCTCCCTCCAGGTTCCTGTCCTGTTTGAGTTCCCAACCTGACTTCCCTTGGTGATGAACTCATGTGGAACTGTAAGCTGAAATAAACCCTTACTTCCCCAAGTTATATTGGTCATGGTGCTTTATCACAACAATAGAAATCTTAATTAAGACAGAAATTTGTAGTAAGTTGTGAAATATGATATATCTCACCATGTGTCTTGATAAGGATTGTAGCGACATTTGAACTTGGAGCTGGAAAAGCCATTGAATGCTCAAATTTCAGTAGACCTTTCAGTGGGCTCTTAGAAGACAAGAGTGTTGAAAGAAGCTCAAATGCTGGAGGTCTGGTTTGTGAGGTTGGAGAGGGAAGTTTGAGTGTCCATCAAAGATTCCTGTGATTCAAGAACCACTAAAGTGGAACCTTTGACTGGGCCAATGGATTCTGGTCACACGGAGCTGGGGAATTAGTTGTGATAAGAAGATACCAGCATCACTGAAGTGGAATCCTCTAGGAAATGTTTCCCAAGGGTCAGCACACAGAAGCTGTGCCACAGAGGCAGCCAAGGCTGTACATAAGCTGGTGACTTATCTTGGTTTAAGAGCCTCCTAGGGATGCAGACGGCGGTGGTGGCGCACACCTTTAATCCCACTTAGGAGGCAGAGCCAGGCAGATCTCTGTGAGTTCAAGGCCAGCCTGGTCTACAGAGTGAGATCCAGGATAGGCACCAAAACTATACAGAGAAAAAACAAAACAACAACAACAACAACAACAAAGAGTCTCCCAAGTAGTTCTAGTTTTGAAGGCATGCAGAGGCCATGGAGATCACCTGAAGAGTTGGCACTCTGAGAGAATGGAAGGGGCCATGGGTATTGGTACCATCTCATTATCAGTGAGGACACTAGTATTGGAGGGATCATAGAGAGAGGCTGAAGCTTAACATCATGCGTCAGGATCAGAATCTTATAAGAGATCCCAGGCAAGGCCTAGTGGTGAAGTGCAGCTCAGTTTCAGTGAAGACCAGAGCATTTGTAAGTATAGTGGGATGTGATAGATTCACAACATGCCCCCATGGTTGGGCATGCTCGTCGGACCTAGACACTTCCACCTAGCCAGTTCCGGGTCAAAATAGCCATTTCTGGGCCAAAACATCTCATGTGACCAGGACCCCGTGGCTTTGCATGGTTGCGTAAAGCGCACAGTGCAACCATGTGATCTATGTGCATGTGTGGAGTAGCCACATGAGCCTGTGTACGCATGCGCGACCCAGCTTTTGTAAGCCGGCGCCATATTCCTGGCTTCCCTCCTTATGCACATGTCTTTCCACAGGGCTGAGCACACCTGTCTCTCTCTCTTATCTTAATAAAACTCTTGTTAGTGGATTCTGTCGTGTTTCGTGACATTTCCTTGCAGGGTAAGAGCGCTAACTAACAGGATGACCACCAGGGAGAGTCAAGAAATGAAAGTTGGCTTGGACCTAGGAAACAAGCTAGCAAGCTGTATGTGCTTTGAAAGACAGAATCAGAGAAGTACAACTGCAAGATTGTACTTCTTTGGAGTCCTAAAGACTCTGAGTCCCAGATATTGGACATTGGGTTATTTACAGTGTTAGAGTTTTTGTTTTTGTTTTTGTTTTCTTTTTTTTTTTTTTCGAGATAGGGTTTCTCTGTGTAGCTTTGCGCCTTTCCTGGAACTCGCTTGGTAGCCCAGGCTGGCCTCGAACTCACAGAGATCCTCCTGCCTCTGCCTCCCGAGTGCTGGGATTAAAGGCGTGCGCCACCACCGCCCAGCTTGTTTTTGTTTTTTAACGACTGAACTTTTAAAGTGTTTGAATTTTAAAGACTGAGAGTTTTTCTATGTATTTTTTATTAAGAAAATTTTTTTATTTATTTTCCATACCAAAGATCTCCCTCCCTCTTACCTTCTCCTGTCCCTCCAGCCTACTCTCCCAACCCACCCCCCATTCCCTCCTACAAGAGGGTAAGGACTCCCATGAGAAGGTATATTTAGTAGAGGCAGGTCCAAGACCTTCCCCCTGCCTCAAGGCTGTGCATGGTGTCCCATCATAGAAGTGAGCTCCAAAAGGCCTGCTCATGCACCAGGGATGGATTCTGATCCTATGCCAGGGGGGCCCTTAACCAGATCATGCTACACAACTGTCTCCATATGCAGAGGACCTAGTCCAGTCCCATACACGCTCCATAGCTGTTGATCTTTAAAGGTTGAAATACATTATATATTATGATATTTATTCTTATAAGATGGGGGTGAACAAGAAAGGAATACAGATCAGCAGATATGTGTGTATTTGACATGGTGGCTAGAGGTCCTTTGTTCTGGCTAACTTTACATCAGCCTGACACCACAAACGAGAATCCCCTTGAAAGAGGACACTTCAGTTGAGAAAATGTTCCCACTCGATTGGCCTGTTGGCAAATTTGTGGTGCATTTTCTTGATTGACGGTTGATATAGGAGGGCCCAGCTCACAGTGGGCAGTGCTATGCCTGGGTAATCCTGGGTGTGATGAGAAAACAAGCTAAACAAGCCATGAGCTGCAATCCAGTAAGCAGCACTCCTCCATGTCCTCTTCATCAGCTCCCACCCTTAGGCCCTTGCCCTGCCTGCATCCCTGCTCTGATTTCCCTCAGTGGTGAAACCGCAATGTGAGACTGTAAATAAGCGCTTCCTGCCCCTGCGTTGCTGCGGTTATGGTGTTTGTCACAGCAAGAGAAACTCTAAGACCCTTTTATGGCATTAGCTGGGTGTTCAGGGTTAGTTGTTTTGACTTTCATACTGAGGTTGGATAGTATTTTACGCACTGTAACCACATAGTATATTCCTAAGGATGCTCCACAGCTATAGTGTGGAGCATTTGAGCACTTCGAGCTCTCCTTTAGGATTTTCTTCCTCTGCAAGCACAAGAAAAAAAAAATGAGAGTTGAAATAGCATTTCAACTTTAAGTCTCAGAAGTAACACCCCAAAAGATCTGTTTCACTAATTTTATGTGGAGGAGTGTTTCAGATTGTTAATGTCGATTTATATGGTAATTGCCCTACAATATACATCTACTTTTTCTCCTTTCAGCCAGATTCCATTTTCACCTAATAATGCCAGTCACTAGCATACTGTGTGAGTATAAATGATCGTCATGAATAGTGCTGAACAAATCAATAAGAAGTTCAAGTTGAGCTTAAGCTGAATTCTTAACAGCCCCTGAATTAAAATGAGACTGGAGAATACTTCTCTTTTGTTTCAGTGATTCTTTGGGAGGACCAGTCCTCAGGTGGCAGCCACACTTCCCCCAATAGCAACATCTACACTGTTTCCAGCCCCAGTTGGCCCATGGTGTCATCTGAAAAGTTACTGAAATAATACCGTCGGTGAAGAAATTCATGGCCATGCTCTGTAGCTAGAGTTTTCCTGCGTGGCCCACAGTCAGGACAAATCTCTGTCACTCACCAGTCCCACAGCCACTCAGACCCAACCAAGTAAACACAGAGACTTATATTATTTAAACTGTTTGGTCTAATGGCTCAGGCTTCTAGCTATCTAGTTCTTACATCTTAAATTAATCCATTTCTATAAATCTATACCTTGCCACGTGGCTTGTGGCTTACAGGCATCTTCACATGCTGCTTGTCATGGTGGCGGCTGGCAGTGTCTCCTACCCCACCTTCCACTTCCCAGAATTCTCCTCTCTCCTTGTCCCGCCTACACTTCCTGCCTGGCCACTGGCCAATCAGTGTTTTATTTATACAGAATGATATCCACAGCAATGCTCCTCATCTTTAAGATATGAAACTTACATATTTCACCTGTTTCTTATAATATATATATATATATATATATATGGAAATGAATAATGCAGCCTCAGTTACCTAACGAATGAATAATGTGAAAAGGAAAAGAGGTAAAATGTGAGACTAACATAAGGTTTATATGTACAGTATTTCTCCATTTTCACCTGTGGATACTCTAAGCTTCTGCCATGAATGTTGATTGAACACTCGTGTCTCAGTTAGTTTTCTCATTTATGTGACCAAATACTTGAGAAAAGCAACGTAAGGAAGAAAGCATTCATGTTGGCTCAGCGTGGAGGGGGGGGGGGGCTGGCAGCAGGAGTGTGCAGTAGCTGGTCTCGTTACATCTGCGTCAGGAATCAGAGAACAAACAAGAAGCGAAACCAAGATACAAAAATCTCAAGACCGTCTTCCGCAAGTGAGACTTCGCCTTGGCGGGGTTTCATTGTGGGGCTTTTCACAGTGGTAATACTACACAGACTGCGGCTGTGCCCATTTTCTACCAGGAACATAGAATCGACTAGATGTGGAATGTCTGTTGTCCTCTTAGAATGAGAAGTGGCAATTCCTGAACAAATAAGCCATGCGGCTTCTAAAATGTGGTGGCAATTCAAAGGCATGTGACAAGAGAAAGGTGGTGGTGGGGGGGACAGGAGGTGAAGGGGCTACTGCAAGAGGGAGTACTTGATCTGATACCTGAGTGAGAAGAAACAGACTCTCTGAATTCATGTAAGTAAAAGTTTGTAGGTTCAGGGTGCATGTGTTTTCTGTTAGGAGGGGTGATGCAGGTGAACCAACAAAAGACTGAACTGTCTGAGAGTACTGATAGAAACCAGTGAGAAAAGCCTGGTAAAATAATAATGAGGAAAGTATGGGAGCCATGTATCTTTCATCCCATAGCACAAGGTATTTGCCAGGTTTCAATGAACACTGCAAAAGTATATTGAAAGTTCTTAGGCACTTAAACATGCACTTGCCATGCACTGAAACCCAAAGCTGTAGCTAGAGTTTTCTCCAGTCCTGCCTGGTCCACAGTCAGGACAAATCTCTCTCACCCACCAGTCCTCCTACAGCCACTTTGATCCAACCGAGTAAACACATAGAAACTTATATTGTTTAAACTGTTTGACCTAATGGCTCAGGCTTCTAGCTATCCAGTTCTTACATCTTAAATTAATCCATTTCTATAAATCTATACCTTGCCACGTGGCTCGTGGCTTACCGGCATCTTCACATGCTGCTTGTCATGGCTGCGGCTGGCAGTGTCTCCTTCCACCTTCCTGTTCTCGCAATTCTCCTCTCTGTTAGTCCTATAGGAAGTTAGCCTATACTTCCTGCCTGGCCACTGACCAATCAGTGTTTTATTTATTGACCAATCAGAGTAATTTGACATACAGACCATCCCACAGCACAAAGCCATAAGTTTTAAGCTCTGATGATATAACTATGTTATGGCCTCACACCTGGGTGGGTTCAAAGTCAAAGTAAGCACAGTTACAAAATAAGAATAGAGAAATATTTATTATCTGTAAGAGGCTAGGAGAATACGGTGATGCAATGTCCTGCTTGCACAACATAGATATGGGAATTTTACTTAGGGAAGCTATGTCAACTCATGCAGCAAAGATCCTGAGGAATATTGATACCACCTTCCTGAGCATGAGCTTGCTGAACTACGTTCTTTATCCCTGTGCATGCTAGGGATGAAGTCAAAGCTCAAGAAGAAAACGTGGAGGCCCTATTTGGTGCATGTTAGCTTCACATCATGGACCATGAGCCTGGCTGAAAAATTCAAGCAGTGCACTGCAACACTTGTGTGTGTATTAAGCTTGCACCAGGAAATTTTAGCTAAAGACAACAAAAGGATATTTTATTTTTTTATTTTTATTTTTTTGATGTGGCCCAGTAAGC
>CABHPR010147204.1:0-60325 GCA_902168415.1 Peromyscus melanophrys
GCATTGTATACATCTATGAAAAATTTAAAGAATAAAGTAAATAAATAAGAGAAGGATCTCCTTGCATCTCAATTTTCAAGTTAATGGCCTTTATCATAGCCATGGGGCATTCTTAACTACTGAATTTCTGGTATCTATATTTAAGTCTCCTTTTCATCTGAATATGTGTCTCCTGTCTCCCTGTGAATGACCTTTTCTGAATTAAGCTGTTTTATTCATCTTTTCAAAGAACCAGCCTTTGGCATTGATTCTACAACTCATGTCTGTTTTCTGCTTCATTAATTGCATCTTTCATCTTTATGATTATCAGCTCCATTCCGCCTCCTTTGGTATAAGTAAGCGATGGATCTGAAAAGGACCTGTTCAATGGTTGAGAGCAGCTTCTATGACCATGTGGAGTCTGTGGACCAAAAAAATGAAGTACAAGAAAGGAGACGTGGAGAGACATCAGCAGGGAAGTGTGCTCAGGTTTCCTTGTCATTGCCTCATTTCTCTAGCATTTTGTCCTTTACACTCTGTAGAATTACTTAAGTCTTTATTTAAATAGGCTTTATTTAAATAGAACATTACACATACATGGATACATACATACATACATACATACATACATACATACATACATATAACATGTGGGGGTGGATCTTGTTATCTGTAGAGGATTGGTTCTAGGTACTGCTATGTTTATCAAATCTGAGAATACTTAATCCATTTTGTAAATTGTACCATGTTTACATATATACCTATTTAAATTTTCCTAGCTACCCTAAATCACTCCTAGATTATACATGACATCTAACACAATGTAACTACTTTTCAAAGGGTTCCTGCATTGTTTAAGGAATGATGACAAGAAAGGAATTATTCCTGGTCAGTACAAACAAGTTATTTCATGATATTTTTGATTACTAAAATCTATAAATGTGAAACCCACACATACTAAAGGTTGACTTTATAGTCTCTGTGTAGTGTGTGTATATGAGTATATGTGAGTGTGTGTAAGTGTGTGTGCATATGTGTGTGTGAGAAAATGTGTCTTGTCCATCTGCAGAAGCAATGGTTAGTATTAATTGGAATGGGCTGTGGGAGATGAATTTGATTATGTTAATTGATATTGGAAGACTTATCTTAATTGTGGGTGAGGCTATTCCCCCAGCAGAGCATCCTAGACTATAAAATAAGAAAAATGAGTTGAACACGGGCCCCTGTTCATCTCTCTCAGTTTTCCCATTGTGAATGCAACGTGATCAGCTGCTCCAAGCTCCTGTGCCTCGACTGTTTCATCGTGATGGACTGAACTTTGACCTGTGAGCCAGAATAAACGCTTTCTCCCTTAAGTCCCTTTTGCCAGGGTATTTTACCATAGCAATAAGAAAAGAAACTAATGTGCATATAAATATATATATACACATATAAACATATAATACTAATACATTCTATGATAGTGCATTCTAGTATATCTTCATTGTTATTAGAAATTAAATATACACTCCAGTATATCTGTTACTAGGAATTAAATATACACTCTAGTGTATCTTCATTGTTATTAGAAATTAAAGCTGATATATATTTTTAAAATTTACTTTTTTATTCATGTGTGTGAGGGTGACTGCAGAAGCCAGAGAGGGTGTTGGATACCTTGGAACTGTAGTTACAGGAGGTAGTGAGCTGCCTGATGTGGGTGCTGTGAATCACACTCTAGTCCTCTGGAAGATCACGGAGTCCTCTTAACCACCGAGCCATCTCTCCAATACCAAAGATGATGCAGCTTGAACCATGAGAATACTCAAGTCAATGGCCCCAGTGGTCTTATACTGAGAATATAATAAAACATTTTTAGAGAAAAGCTTGGTAATAAATGGTAAACCATTAAAATAAATATTTCATTCATGAACCCACCCAAGGATCTTAGATAAAGAATAAGGATGAAGTTTTGTGCCCGCAGTTGTGTTTGAGAAAGAGAGATGAGTGGTTTAGAGTCCTCCAAAGAAATAAATGTAGCAACAATAAATTTAATCTACCAGGTCATATTAAAGTAAAATGCCTGTGTTTGATCATGCCTCCAGCTTTTAGGGAAATTTTCAAACCCCTGTAATACTAATGTCAATACCTCCTATCAGGTAGGAATCATAATACTTTGCAGGGCCGTGGTGAATATAAAATGAGATTATCTATATTGAGTACTTAACACAGTTCCTAGAGTAAAGCAAGTGCTCAACAAATGTCAGATTTTCTTTTACTTTTTTTTAACCAATATTGCATGTGGAATGCCATGGGTTGTACAAGCAGTTCCAGAGCTGACCACTGAAATAAAAATGCATTTGTGGCCTGTTAAGTAAAAGATTAACAAGGGACCATTATACAGCCTGTTTCTAAATTTTTAAAGCACAAAATTTACCACAATTTTCTACAAGCATATTCACAAGGTGAATTGCATTATATTAATAATTAATAAATATATGATGTCAATATTAATAATTATGTATCTGTTACTTCTGCATTTTCTTCCCTGGCTGGAACATAACGTTTTCCTTAGAAACTGAAGTGTACAGTATCCTGCTTGACACCAGAGGGCGCCATAGGACTCTTATGAGTTCCTTCTGTTGCTATTGGTATTGGTGCGCCCCATGCTCACCTGTCCAGGACCTGAAGTCGGCAGAAGCTTCCACTCAGAAGCCAACAGGACATAATAAAAAGTTTTCTGCTGAAAAACAAACCAGCAAACAAACATTTATTTGTCAAAAGCTGCTGATTCCAGAATCCCAGATAAGAATATTTTCTTATCAGAAAAATAACCTCAGCTGACTAATCACGGTTGCAAAGTCCTGATGTGCTAGAGAGCTGAAAGGGAACACTCCAGGGACCACGCAGGACTGGGAGGGGCTGTGTCTTTGCTTTCGTTTGCTCTCAAAGAAATAGTCCAACAGCTGGAGCCTCTGCCTTGTCTTCCTCTCTCCCATTGGCGAGCAGTGAGCTTCCTTCCGGATTCCCTTACTTTCTCCCAGCCTCCAAGACACAGTCCTGGAACACAGTTGGAGCAGAGCCTCCTGACACACAATATCACGTGATAACGTCTCAGCAGCAGAGGCTTCCTTGTCCTCGTGGCAGTCTCAAGTCCAAGAAGACATGCATCAGCACCACACCGCCAGATTTCTGAGCCCCACCCCCACCCCCGCTGTCAATGAGTGCCACTGGTGCGAAATAGACGGTAGTATCTGAAGACCATCTGAGCCTGATTTCCTGGGCTGCAGAACATGGAGCCAGTGCTGGCCTAAACAGGAAGGGAGCAGGCAAGATGGAAAAGGAAAAGGTGTTGCTTTTCTTGTTGTGAAGAAAATGCCTAAAAAAGCAAGGAAGGAGGGAAGGAGAGAGGGAGAGAGGAAGGGAGGGAGGGAGGGAGGGAGGGAGGGAGGGAAGGAGAGAGTGGCTGGGAATCTCACACTTTGAAGGTATAGTCCCTCTTGGCAAGGGAGTTGTGGTGACAACAGCGTGTGATAACTTTTCACACTCATCCACCGTCAGAAATCAGTGAGTGATTAAGATTAATGCTGGTGCTCTGCTAACCTTCCCCTGTTTGCTCCATCTAAGACCCCACCCCACAGAATGGAGCCACCCACATTTGGGGTGTCTTCCAACCTCAGTTGACCCAATCTAGAAACTCGCTCACAGACGTGCCTAGTCCTCTCCTAGTTGATTCCAAGTCTTGCCACTGGTATTTGAACCCAACTTTCACTCACCTCTTCACTTTCTATCAGACAAGGCGGGTCAGAGGTGGGGAACTCCAGTCCACATGTTGATGGAAGCAGCAAGAAGTATATTGAACACAGACTTGTTCATTTGGACACTAACTGACATTGAGGGCCAAAGAATTCTTATTAGATGGGGATGGAAGGGCTGCCTGGGGGTATTGTGGGATGTTTGATAGCACACCTACACAGATGCATGCGCGCGCACACACACACACACACACCACGTATATTCACATATTCAGTGCCGTCAATATACATGTCTCCAGAACTTGCCACATACTCCTTGCGGGATGAGTAATTCCATATTGAGAGCTGCTAATCCTGCTACTGGTGTTTATTTTGCTTGTTTTTTTTTAAAAAATATTTCATTTATATTATATATTTATGTACAATATAGAATCTTTGTAATTATAAATATTATATATTTAATATTTTAATGTCTAATTTTTGGAATTTTTACCTACTTTTTCAGCACCACACTGACTCAAGTCTGCTTTTATAGATTCATGTCCTAAGCCGGGTATGGTGGGACATACCTGTAATTTCAGCACTTGGGACACTGAAGCAGAGCGGTCAGTCATAAGTCTGGAGTCTAAGCTACAAAAAAAAGAGAAAGAAATGAGAGGTGTGGCTCTAGCCCAGTTGGTAAAGGACCTGCTGCTCAAGCACAAGAATCTGAGTTCAGATCTACAGTGGCCACGAGAAAGCCACGTGTGGCCATGTGTCTGTAATCCTGGGGCAACAAAGAGTTGGCAGGATCTCTGGGGCTCACACGCTAGCAAGTCTAGCCCATCGGTGACCTCCAGGGTCAGGGAGAGAGTGCCTCAAAAAGAACAGAATGAGAAAGTGGAGAGTAATCGCAGAAGACGCTTATTGTTAACCTCTGCCCTCTGTGCACCTATGAGCATACACACATGCGTATGCCACACACGACTACAGACGAAAGTCAAGTGAATCAAACACAAGTGAGTGAATGTCTCCTCTGGGCTCACTCATCTGGTTAGAACAACACAGTCACACCTACCAGCTTGTGTGGAGGGATTCACAAGACTGCTCTGTGAGCTGTACACAAACTGTAGTTAAATGTGCACACTCAGAAATGTTGGGGATCCAGCGGTCTCTTTGTTTCTCACAGTTATGTTCACTGACCTGGATGTAGCTGGAATAAACCATGATAGTGGGGGCGGGGTGGCATTGTGCATTGTATGGCTTATTTATTTGTGTATTTATTATTTGTTTGTTTGTTTGTTGGGGGCATGCTTCAGCCCACATGTGGAGGTCAAAGGATAACTTGGGAGAGGTAGTTCTCTTCTTCCGTCAGGTGAGTCCCAAGGGTCAAACTCAGGTCATCAGGCTTGGAGGCAGGCACTTTTACCAATGGAGCCATCTCACTGACACAAGTCCAGTTCTGATGTGTCCATTTTTGTTTACACACACCAGTGACATTACAAAGTCATGTGGTTCACGGGTCTAACTTGTGGGGTCTCATTTCATATGAATACCCTTTATTCTTTAAACAGTTATCCCTTACCAGCGTAGATTAATTTTCAGGCTTTTTCTTGTTCTTCACTGTGTCTTTCCCCCGAATACCTGAGATGCAGCAATCATTGCAGAACAAAGGGAAATTTTAACATTTTTAAACGCCAGCTGCATTCTGGCTTGACACTGCCATCTCTGCCTGTGCAGAAACAGCCCCGCTCTTCTTCAGCTGGCTAGGGCTGTTTGTGGTGATGATAATCTCGCCTGAGAGGTGTTGCTGACACCATTATTTCTTAAAAGAGACTGAAGGACCCAGCATCTTTATGTTCAGAGAGCATCTCGTTTGTTGTACCACTTCTTTGATGTTGCCAGAAATCACTGAACGAGGAGAAGCAGAGAGAAAATTCATATTCCACAGAAAACACATTTTTTTTTCAACAAAGCAGGAACATAACACTTGGATGGAACTTCCTGCTTGAGGAACTGGACACACACAGAGGACCATGATGAGCGCCATCACAAAGACTGTCCAGGTTTAGAATCTCTCTTTCATGGCCTTCTTTATAAATAAAGGGCTCAAATATTTATTTTTCATTGAGCAAAGAAAAACAAGCTTTGGGAGCTGGTTCCAGGTTTCATGAACCAAGTGTAATGCTAACATAACAAAGCCACACTGCCTTTGCCGCTCTGATGAATCGCTGCCAGAATTTAACTGGATCCTACACTTGAAACGACACTTCTGGCTGTCTATAAATAATTACAACTCAGCGGAAATGTAGCAGCTATGGAAATAGTTACAGCAAGTTAGAACTTCTCTTTGAACCCCGCAAAGTGGTTTTTCTTTGCTTTTTCTTCCTTCCTCTTCACTCCCTCATCAGCTCTTCCTGTGGATTCACGTCTCTGTATCCCTGATTTACCCAGGGTTATCTCTGCTACCTAGAACTGCCCCTTGGTCTAAGTTTGTCATTCTGACCGTATGGTACTTGATGACTATTCTTCAATATTAGGCTACGAGACCTTGATTTTCAAAAGTTCTGTATAAGTGGTTAAAAACTTTGCTTGAAGTATCATATGGATTTAATGGGCCAGAGCAAACTGGACACTTGGATTCTGAACAACATTCTTTACCTTCACGGTGGTTATATCTTGTACCCACATGTCATTCACCTCAGTAACACTTGAAATCAGCGACATTACATCGCTTGTGTGTGTATTTGATGTTGAAAGGGTTAGGATTCACTTTTCAAAAGTCACATGACTCAAATATTTGTACAACATGAGAACCTAGTATCAATAAAAACAGGTTGATTCAAGTTAATGCTTAAAGATGTCCAGGTAGGCTGGGGTCCTAGTCTTTCAGTAAAGTGGAGGCTTCAATCTTGAGTTGCTTTCTAAAGACATGGCTGATGTTTGGGTAGATGAGGCCTGCCCACAGACACCAGCACAGAGCATTCTGACCACAAGGTCTCTTGCTGCAAGATTTCTCCTGGGAAAGCTTGAGCAAATGCCTATTCACCTCAGATAGGCACCAAAACATCCAAAGGAACAATTCCACCAGTGTTACCTTGGACAAGCAGCGAATTTACTAGGCTGTTTACAGGAGCAGTGGTGAGTCAAAAGTGACTGCCTCACCAAGATGCCCATCCATGCATTGTGAAAGCTGCACACACAACTCATACACAGCCAGGCCTGCCAGGCTCCTCTTCCAGCAACTATAACTGCTTACATAGCCTTGGGAATGGGCCCTGTGAGCCTTGTAACATCCTCAGCTTCCAGAGCCTGGTAGATGGTATGAGCTTCTTCTCCCCACCCCCCAACCCCCACCAGGAAGGAATATTTCACAAGGCACCCATATTTAGGCAGGAAGACAGTTGTTCCACAGAGTAAGGAGCCCTCTACACGCAAATCCTTGGTCATGGACTCTGTTTTCAAAGGTTTACCAAGACTAAGTTGTGGATTGAATGTAAAAAGTAAACAGTTTGTCCTTTGGTGCCCAGATGGTGGTATTGTTTGGGGACATTGAGGAACCTGTAGGAAGTAGGACCTAGCTGAAAGAAATGGGTCACTGGGGAGTGGACCTCCCTATGGCTTCTTCCAGAGCTCTCTATTTCCCATTCACTGGCCAGATACAGCAAGCAGACAACAAATGTCTAGCATCCTGCCTTCCCGACCATGCTGCAATAATGCTCCTCAAATTCATGAGCTGGAACAAACCTTTCTTTCCAGTTGCTCCTGTCAGACATTTGGTCACGGTGACATTAGCATAACTAACACACTAACCTCCCGACACTATAATATCCACAGGAGAGGTAATAAGACAGAGACAGGGAGAGGCAGAGCCCGGTGCAAACATGGGAAGAGGCAGGCTTTGGGGTAAGAACTGCTGGGCAACAGTTACTGCAGAATGCTTGCTACAGCAGGGGGGGACTTCTGAGAAGTGGCCAGGTACAAGGGTTTGTGTTCTGTTCTGGGAGCCATGGTAGGTGAGCTTAGTTTTTGTGCTTCTTGTCGCTGGTGGCAGAGACTCTTATGAGAGGCCCAGGTGACTAGGATGAGAGCTGTACTGCATCATGAAAATGAGAGTTCAGGGAGAAGCGACTCACTTAGATACAAATGGCCTAAAGTTCCATTCATGTTTTTGATGTATTTCCTAGAACATTTCTGCATGATGTTTTTTGTGTCCCTGTGTAAGTACTGCTAGACTTTTGTAAACAGAATCTCCTTAATCCTCCTGCTTTAGAATCAGGACCAGGGTTCTCAACCGTTTTGTTCTCTTTCTCTGGTTCTCAGGTGTTGTCAGTGTGTCAGGTGGATGAGAAAGACTCTTGTGGCCAAAAGGTCAAGGCAGCAAGGCTAACAGAAGGCTTCCTGGAAAGAACTCACTGCTCTCAGTGCAAAGGCACTGAATTCTGCATGTGGATGTTGAAGTCCTAACTCCTGGTCTCTCAGGATGCAACTGCATTATGAAGGTAAATTGAGACCTTAAAAGTGGCTCTTAATCCATCAGCATCTTTACACAAAAAAAGAAATCTGGGTCTGGTCACACAGCACAGAGACCTCGTGAGGACACATGAAATGACAACCGCCCGCAAGACACAGAGAGACCCCGGGAAAATCACTTTGCATAGCTCTTTGCTCTTAGTCTTCTGGCCTCTGGAACAGTGAGAAAAGGCATTTCTGTTGCCACCCAGATGGTGGTACTTCTCAGTGTCAGGCTGAACAGACTAGTACAGTAGGAATGTGTTGTTTTACGTCTGCACGCTCAGGGTGATGGCGATCATTGGGAAAAGAGATGCTCACGGGGCTCTGACAAAGCATTTCTTGATCTGCAAGACCCTATGACCTTTGAGTCCCTCAGCATCCTGCCATTTATACAGTCTCTGTTTTGCATGATTCACTCTAATGGGTTCAAGGACTTTGAGTTCAAGTGGAGCACTTCTTAAAGCAGCCTCTCATGCCTTCATAACCTATATTTCCTTATCTGAGCCTTCCGGGCTCCAAAGCATCACATATTTAAATGATGACTAGCCAAGGCTAGTGACTGAGTCTGAGTTGTTCTCAGATCTGAGCATGCACCAGAGTTGCTTGGAAGTTTTGTCAAGATTGTTAAAAACACAGGTTGCTGGGCTGACCGCATCTCTGGTGTCAGGTTAGTGCACATAGGATAGGACTGGAGATCTAGTTTTCTAACACATTCTCCAGGGAACATTGACCCAGGGCCTGTAGCTATTGTGGAATATCATCTTAAGATGGGTAACTTTTGTTTGTGCTGTGGAATATTTATTTGATGATACAAAGATGTGTTGCATTCTTTTATGTTGCATTTGTTTTAACCCTGTGAGGCTGTGCTACTTTGCCTGTCTAAAGCACCTGATGGTCTAATAAAGAGCTGAACGGCCAATAGCAAGACAGAGAAAAGGTAAGCAGGGCTGGCGG
This sequence comes from Peromyscus melanophrys, assembly GCA_902168415.1. Classification (NCBI taxonomy): domain Eukaryota; kingdom Metazoa; phylum Chordata; class Mammalia; order Rodentia; family Cricetidae; genus Peromyscus; species Peromyscus melanophrys. The sequence continues at coordinate 9,162 of CABHPR010147204.1, forward strand.
GCAGAGAATAAACAGAAGGAGAAATCTCGGAGGAGGAGATCAAGGAGTGAGAAGAGAAGGGGTCAGCCACCCAGTGACACAGCCAGACACGGAATAAGAAGAAAAGAAAAGATAAACAGAAATAGAGAAAGGTAAAAGCCCAGAGGCAAAAGGTAGCCAGGATAATGTAAGTTAAGAAAAACTGGCTAAAAATTAGCCAAGCTAGGGCCGGGCGTTCATGAGAAAGAATAAGCCTCCAAGTTTTTATTTGGGAGCTGGGTGGTAGGCCCCCAAAGAGCAAAGAGTCCAAGAGTAAATAAACAACCAACTACATGTAGCTTTAGAACCAACGATGGAGGGGATTGGAAGAAATGAAAACAAATCATGATTGAGCTCATTTTTCTAAGTCCAGGCCTGATCATCTTTGCTCATCAAAGCAGATAGAGTAGACATCTTTAAATGCTGATTTTAAATGAGTTAAGGTGTATAAGTTAGAGAAGATCATCAATGGGTACCTTGCTGAGATGAATTTTTTTTTTCTCAAATGAAGCTCCCGGGCAAACTAGCTACAACCAGTAAGGAGATGGTTGTCTTAAAATTGAGCTATTCCAATTCATAAGAGATTCTTTTTATGGCTAGTAATCAAGAAATACAAAATGTCTCTTAGTTCAAGGAATGATTTTTCAGGACCCTTTCTGTAGTGAGAGCTGTTTGAGCCATGCCCTGAAGCACCACCCCTAGTGAGATAGCTGTAGCTGTCACACCTGCCTATGACCTTGAGGTACATGCCCCTGGGGTGTGGCTGCCAGGGGTTCTGGAATGCACTACACGCTCTCTTCACTACCTCATGGTTTTGGATGCTGGAACGGACCAGGGCAGAGCTCACCAGAGAACAGCACTGGACTATGCCTCACCTTTCCAAGATCCTGCAACAAATTCCTTTATTCTGTCTTGTGAATTAACCCCCAAATAAATTACTTTGCTCATTAAATAGACTCCATGGATTGCTAGAGATATAATCACAATACCCTTCAGATCCCAAATTCCAGAGTCATGCTCTTCCTTTATATATAAATAAAATGGTATGGGACCAGCTCATGACCTATGAACCTTCTCCAGTATGCTTTTACACCATCTCCTATCACTTGTAATTCCTGCTACAATATAACTAGTAGATATGTGTTATACTACATCACTTAGCTGTTGTAGCGTACACCACACACCATGGTGCTGGGGGCCAGACTTAGGGCTTTGCATATTAGTACTTAGTACATATTAGGTAGTATTCTACCAACTTGAACTCCAGCCCCTAAGGATATACCTTGTTATTACATTAGGAGACACAAAACTTGAAACACAGAGGGCTGACTTGGCTACAGCATCTACATATTATTAACTCTTTGAATTTTCTCTATGTACAAGAATATCCAGGAAAATCCCTGAAGGAAAGGGATGTGTGTATCTATTACAGTGGTTTGTAATTAATGATCACAATTTGATGCAGGTAGAGCATGTGTTCTTCCACTTAGAAGTATTGAACTTACAGTGAGCCCTCAAGACAAAGAAATGCTTACAAGAGTCAAATCCCACTACAGTGAAACTGAAGGGACTTTTCAAAGCACTGTGCTTTGTAACAACTTCATTACATCAGTTTCTATTTGAGTGACTATTGATTGTAACTTTCAAAGTATTTTTTTTCTAGAAAATTCTCAGTCAATTATAAGAGTCTTTGCAATGAGAAAGAGAAGAATCAATTTGTCAAGAAGTTGTGTTAACCAGGTGTTGAGAAGAGTGGTGGTCTGTACCTTTCTTCTCTCTTCCTCCCCTGGACATCAGGGGCAGTGTGAAGAAGAGGAGGGTGCCTCTAAACACACATCAAGGATTTCATGCGTCCCCATCACTGGTCTAAGGCTTTTCAGTTATATAGATATAGAAATAGATAGATAGATAGATAGATAGATAGATAGATAGATAGATAGATGATAGATATCAATGATCCTTCACTAACAAGCAAAAGCAGAGTAGAGCCAAATCAAGGAGGTGAGGAACTGGAATAGTCCTGTTTTGTCCAACAACAATGACTAACTCAGGCTTACACCATAGGAACCAGAAACAAGTGGAGCTTCTGGCACTTCTGTAACAAGACGCTGGGACCTTCCCTTTGGAGACTGCAGTTGATCACATGACTTGCCATTGAAGACTCCTGGGTGCCAGCTCTCCCCTTCCCACGTTTTAAGTTTTTGACAGAGAGAACGCTCTCTGGGAAGCTTGTGTTGCATGTTCACCCCAGACTGATAATCTATGACTGAGAAACCAGCTGTGGCAAGTGTGGCCCCTGAGCCTGCCGCTGAGGGTGGTGATAAGGGCATACACTTCAGGAACTCTCCCTAGTAGTATTCACAGCATCACACTTGTTGCTCATTTTATTCTCTGAGAGTCTGTAGGTAGTCTCCGATGAATTAAACACACCCCTCCACCTTGTTACCCATGTTAAGGTGCTCACCTGGGGTCAGTGGCCACTGCTCTAGAATGGCAGCCTTCATTTTTACTTATTCAGTCATGACTCCCCCTTCAGTGCTCAAGTGTTTATAGGGCACATCCGGCTTCATTCATTCCAAGGATCCCTGTGCTTAGCAGGCTTTTGATTATTCTTAAAATTGAGGTGAAACATGCCTAGCATAAAATTTATTGCATTAACAGTTCTGTGACATGAAGCACATTTATACTGTTCAACCCTCACACCCTTCCATCTCGAAAACATTTTCAGCAACCTCAGCTAAAATTCTGAACCCATTATATTACAATTTCTCATTCCATCTCCCCCAGCTGTCATTCACCCCTAATCTATTCCCTGCCCTTGTGAATGTGCTTGGTCTAATTACATCACAGACAGAGTCACGAGGTGCTTGTCCTTTTGTGACTGGTCAATTTCACTTAGCACATCCTAAAGGTCCATCCAAGTAGCCAAGACCACACTTCCTTCTTTAAGGTTGAATTATATACTATCATAGGTGTACATATTTTGTTCATCCATCAATGGACGCTTTGGTACCTACCTTTTGACTATGATCAGTAATGCTGATGTGAGCAGATATATTTTAAACTGTCTTGTTAATAAATCAAAGAAAATAATCCCTGGATATATCAACTCAGAACAAAGTCAGGGAGGAGTAAGACAAGGAGTCACTTGCTTGCTGTCCTTCTACACCAGCCCCACCTGTTCTGCCTCTTCATGCTGGGATGCTCTACGTTCTGTTCTTGTTTCTTACTCTCCAGCTGACAAAGTGCAAGGTGAGGCAGAGCCCCTCTGTAACTGGATTTGTTCTCTATCTGTGTAATGATGTCACAAAAAAGAGAGTCGTTAAATACATCAAGACACATGGAAATAATTTCATCTAATAATTTAGAACTTCTGTTCGAGAGCAAATCACAACTTCCTTATTGTGAATTTTTTTTTCAGTTCTGAGGGCTAAACTTAGGCCTGGCAAATGCTATGCCATTGAATTATATCTGAAGCTTATTTTATATTCTTATTTCATGGTAGGGTCTTGCTAAGTTTCCTATGTTGGCTTGAACTTGCCATCCTCAGCCTCTGAAGTGTCAGAGAACATAGGCCTGTTTTACCATACCTGGCTACTATGTAATTCTTAATGTACAATTCCTTCTTGCTTATAGATTATCTAAATGCTTTTATGTTTTAAAAATACATAAAGGAGAGTTTTAAAAATCAGTGGTTTTAAATTATCCTTGGATTTGGTTTATTCTTATTGATAACAATGAAAAGTTCTTGCCACTACCTTCCAGATTATTCTGGAAAAAAATAGAGACTTCTTCTGACTTTATAATTACTGCCAGAAAATGCAACACCATTACATATATATTAACAAAAGAAAAGATTGGTTCCAGCCAACGCATCCCCCTGGCAGCCATTCTACCGACAACTCTGGACAAATATTGTTTTCCTGGGACTTGTAGTCGAAAGCTGTTTGCTTCCAGTTGACAGTGCCAGCGTACACTGTCACACCTACATAAGGTTCCTATGACCAAGTTAATGACTGAGAAAAACTCTGGCCTCGTTCTGAACAACACACTGGTACCACTCAAAAGCTAGGGAGACAGAAAGATATCCTGACTCCGAGGTGAACTGAGGGATGCTGTTGAAGGGAAATCTACTGTGGCAGGACTTCAAACGGAGCAGTAATTGTTCTCTTTGCCTGAAGTGAGAGCTGCCTGGCGTTGTAGCATTGTATTTATTCAGTGTAAGCCAGGCATGTGGAATTAAAACTCTTGCAAGCTGGTGACAGTATCTTGAGAGAGAGGAGAGAGAGGTTTGGGGACGGCCCCCACCGGAGTGAGCACAGAGTGAAAAGATGTTTGTGTGTCATATTGTCTTATCAAGGAACAGCCCCAGAAGAACAATTTTATTTCCATGTGAGCAAGGATGACTCAGTTTATAAATTTCAGTCATTCCTTGTCCACAGCCACAACCCTTTCCCAATGGCCCATGAATGGTATGAACCTGCAGTCCATGGTGACACTGGATGGCTTCTATCATGGGTGGGGCAGGCTCTGCTTTTACTCTGGTTTGCAGATTTGTTTTCATTGTCTGGAACAAAACCACTCCCTGGGGACTTCAGAATGCATTTTCATCATCATGGTCCTCCATATAATTTCAGTCCTACCAATAGAAATAACTTCCAACCAGTGTAGTTTTCCAGTGGGCTCATGTTTATAAAATTTGCTAGTTTCTGTCATCTGAACAGCCAGCCTGATAGAATGGTGGGATGAACCTTTTGTGACAACCATAACTGTAGCTGTATGGCCACATGATGCAAGCTGAAGCTGCAGGGGTCTAAGAAAATGCTGAAGGAAGACCCCAGACTCAAATAGTATGCAAGAGCAAAGAGTGTTTATTTTCCAGAATATGTAGGGCCATTCACATGCACAAAATGGCGACCACTCGGGACAAAGTCCTTTTCAGCATGGCTAGGGGAATTTTAGGAACAGTTAAGTCATCTCAAACCCAATTGGTTAAAGAAGAAGCGGTTGCATTAGTATATTTTTGATTGGCAGAGGTTTTAGTTTTTCCATCTTTGGTCATACTGGGGCAAGTCCAGGCCTGTTTCAGGGGGTTACAGGAACTGTCCTTTTTTGGTTACTGTCTTGTGATACTGTGGGGTCTGGCTTAGGTCCCCTATATGTTTCCCTCCTCATCTTTGCTGTCAGGGGTGGTGTTGACTAATGGTCCTTTGCTGGGAAAAAAAAAAAAAACTTGTTTGCTCTTAAAAAACTGGACCCTAGATATAGTTGTAAATTGGGGGACATTTAGAACTCCCAAAGCAGTGTGCTCTAGGAATGGTACATTCTCAGAATTGCCAGCCAGTGTATGTTGATCTCTATCCCACGGCCAGCACTGGTATCCAATAGTCAAGGGGTATAAATGTACATGACTCCTCTTACTATTTTCCCTAATGACTTACTAGTGTAAACTTCTTTAGTGGTAGCTACAGTTTGGGGGTTCTGAGGCCTCCTGAGAGCTTATATACCTAAACAATCTGTGGACTAGAAAATATGTTTTTTCTAGACCTTTAGTCAGAAGCAATTTGCCTTCAAATGACAGTGCTAGCATGTTCCTACCCAGGTACACAGTGCTGGTATGGAAGTAGAGATCACTGTTGACCTTGTGGATTGACCATTCAGGCAGAATGAAGCTACCGCAGACCTGGTCAATTCTCACTGCTCCGGGAATCGTTTGGCTACTACACAGTGAGCATAATTTTGAGGGTAATTTCCAAGCTCTGTAATGAAAAAGTAGATATGAGCAAGATGGCTCCTGATATATACCTTTTGAAAGCAAGGCGTAAGTTACCAAAGAGAAAAATTATCACAACCAGGCAATGAACCTGCTAAGGTGAAGGGAATATGGAATATGGAATATGGAATATGGAATCTTCTCTTTCTTTGTTTTTCCTCCTCTTCTAGCAGAGAATTGAATGGGACCCAGCTATGGAAAGAATAAACATCAGTCAAGAATATACCTGTGTTTCCTCTTTGCACAGTATTAACCTCGTTCCGTGTGTGCAGGAAGGAGAAGCAAAGTCGGGGAGGTCACTGGGTGAGATGAGGTTCCTCAGATACTGAGATGCAGAAGGACCGGCTTTCCTTCGACCTCCTCGTCTCCACAGCCGCCATTTTTCTGATCTGAGCCAACAGCAGCCCGAGGCCTTCCACTGTACTCTCAAGGCTGACCTGTGGAGATGAGAGCTGTACAGAAACACCGCATCCTCCTTCGCACCCAAGGCTTCAGTTGGCTCTCTCATGGTGAGGTCTGTACTGGCTTCACCACGTCTCATGAAAAGGATGCCGTCTCTCAGATGCCAAATGGCTTCCTGGACCTTCTCTTTCACAGTGACCCTCACAACCGCTCACGGTCCCACTGTATTGTGAAACTCCTTGTCTCATAATCCATAGTGTTTTCTCGAGCTACTGTCCTAGTTAGCTTTAAAGTGTCAATTTGACACAGCTTAGAGTCATCTGAGAAAAGCAGTTTCCATTGAGGAACTGCACAAATCAGATTGGCCTGTGCAGATATTGCGTGGCCGTGGAGGGACTGTCTTGATTGTTAATTGATGCAGAGGCGTCCAGCCCACTGTGGGTGGCACCATCCCTAGGCAAGTGGTCTGGAGATGTAAAAGAAAGCTAGGTAAGCATGACCCTGTGAACATCTGTCCACATTCACAGGATGGGAGCATAGCTGTACAACAAATTCAGAAAGCATTTTCTGTTGCTAGGAATAGAGGGCATAGGAAGCACACTTTATTATTTAAGTCTCATTTGCGCAGAAAAAAAACAAGGGTCGCTTACAACACATTGAAACATGTTTTCAAAATAAGCTGTGCTTATACCTAGTCACCAGTAGGGGGAGAGAGAGGCAGGGAAATCTAAAATTTTGAAACAAACACTAAACATCAAAAATAAAATAAAATAAAACAGCTGAATATATATGAGTCACTTAGGGATAAAAGCATAAGAAAGCAATTTTAAAGAATTCAACCTGAAAATGAGGTATGGGTTTAATTTAAATACTCCTCAATTTAATATGCTTCTGAAGCTGACTGAGACCTTTGTATCCCAATACACAATGAAGATCGGACAGTGATCAGTGTAGACTCACCGTAAAGATCAAGCAAGCTAGATGGTTTTTAATCTAAATTTACCTATTTGTTCTTTGACAGTGGTGAAATTCCCAATGCTTTCATGCCAACAGACTTTGTCTTAAATCCTTTACTGTGGCTAAAGAAAACCAGAATAGGAGTAAAAACTAATGATACATTTTACTGATAATTCAGCATGCTGCAGCCTGTGTGGCTATAGCTAACTTCAGATTTTTGTGGGCAGGGTTATATTTGCTTTGGCTGTCACAGAGGAACACAGAGACTAGCTCACTGAAGACCAAGCCAGGAGAAATCTAGTTCATTCTAGGTGTGTGAACATCTGGTTCCACTCTGAGGAGAGATCTTCACACACTGTGGCCAATCCTCCCTTAGGAATACCCCCAGCTTGGTGGAGAATCATATCTGAACATGGTGGAACATATCTGTAGTCCCAACACTCGAGAAGTTGGGGCAGATTGCTTTTGGGGGCTAACCTGGGTTTCATCCTGAAAGTGAGACCTTGTCACGAAAAACAAACAAGAGTCAGTCATCATCAGAACAAATCCAACCCCCTTGGAAATCATTTTGACCATCTCTGAATTTTCTGATTAAAGGAGGGAGCCTGTATATTCCAATTGAAGACCTTAGTTACATAACGAGTTACTCCTATTTTATTTAAATTTAATTATGCAAATGTAGTTTAAATCAGTTCCTGTGCGTATGACGTTGACATTTGTTTAGTGCCCTCACCTCCAGGACTTTTTCCCCCTGAAACACATGGGTTTTCATTTATGACCATAATATTGACTGTAAATAGGTATAATGAAAATATAAGCCATCTGATATGAAAACGAAGTGCAATATAGGAACTGACTATTGAATTTGTCGCCAAACCTCCTGTGTGTGTTTCGGCAGTACATGTGAAGTCAAGTGCATTCCCAAGCCTGGACTGTGACTTGAGGAGGCAATTTTGTGTTTTGGGATTCATTGATTTCCTTCAGGTTGCTAGCTATGGCACTCAACCCCGCCAATCCTATTAACTGCTTGAAGCCAGGCTTTTATCACTACGCTGTGTGATTTTGTTTCTAAAGTATCTTTCTTTTGCAAAACTCAAGGCATGATTCACATTCTGGTGGCTCAATTACTGCTGCATACAGCATGCACAGGTGAACAGGACCTCCCAACCATGACACTTGCAACTCGAAATCCTATGGGTGCTTCCACTGGTACTTTGGGTAGCTTGATTCTGAAGTCTACAATTGTAGGCCAAAGCCTAAAAATCAGTACCGGACACTCATCAGTGTTCAACATTCTGGATTGTAATACATGCTATGGCACATCTCAACCATTTTCTCCTTTAGCAGTTTTCAAGATGGCAAGATGTGGGTACAAATTAAAAGACACAGTGCTGGATTACTCACTGGGAGATCCAACTCCAAATTGTATTACTGTCTTTTGTTCATGGATTTATGTGCTGAAAGATGTTGGGCCAAGGAGAAGCCACTGAGACTACAGATCTTTATTGCTGCTGAGCTTGGGTTTTCTAACTGGTGCAAATGAAGAGTGAGGCAGCTGAGAGACACTTCCCAGGTCTCCTCATTTTTGGTGGCTGGAAAAGGCTGCTTGTTCAACCCTCCACCCCTGAATTTATCATGCAATCTAGCCTCTCATAACTAGAATTACAATTTCTTTCCAAATGGCTGTGGGAGGATGGCTTAGTCAATCATACATCTCAACCCATTATGTAAACCAGTTTAATTAACATTTTTGAGGCATGTCATATTTATACACAACCACTCAACAATTTCTAAAATTGTGCTGGGGCTTAAAAGTTGCCTCACATCAACTGGTGTTGTTTTTACTCATGGCTCTAATCATACCTGAAGTAAGTTCTTTTCCCATTTATATCATTTCAGGTTATTATTATTTTTTTACTATAATTTGATGATTCATTCTTACAGGCTAGCCAGATGCTCTATTCACTTTATTTGTTAAAGTGTTAAGTTGAATTGCCACTGACTTAATCAAGGTTGGCTTTTGTTCCAGGTAGTGGAGAGCATTTATCTCCACACCTCTGACTTGGTCAGAAGATACGGTATAGACAAAAAAAGTGGCTCATGTCCACATCCATGGGGAAGAGGAGTGGAAGAAGGGGGCTATGAACTCTGACTGTGTTTTGAGTCTTCACCACAGACAAGAAGTAGTCAATTTATTCTCTCTCTGAGGATATATAAAAACTGAGGAGAAAAAATTACCATATTATTACCAACTTTCCCAAATTACTCTTTGGTCTCTTTTAGCTTATTATTATTAATACAATACTTTCTTTTTTTTCTAAAAAAGTCATTCTGGACATGTCTCATAAATCAAGAACTGTTCTCAAGCATGAAGCTGAAATGAAATTAAGAATATAAAAAAGAAATGACTCGGTCCAATAAACACACTCAAGTCATATTTAGTGCTCCCAACACTTGGAGCTGTGCGGTTACATAAGCCGAGGGATTAGCATTTAGTCATCCCTTCCTCCAGTGTTCTTGCTCCTCACAGGGATACTGTTAACTGACATCATTTATGATGCCATTATTGATTTCGGCACTTCATCTACAGTATTTCCAAGTTTTAAACCTCTGACCAATACCTATCCCCAACACTGACCAATACCCTACAAAAACGTTATTAGTGACTCTGACAGGAGAGGTTCAGTGGATAATATCTATTGAATTTTATCTGAAACGAAGAGTGCTTTCACAATGTTCACGTTCACAGAATAGAAAAAAAATAAACATAGTTTATATTTTTGCTTGACTGTTTATGCACTAAAAAGATTGTAAAGAACCAAATAATTATGTGGAGAATGCATATAAGCAAACTGACAACTTTTTCTTACATTAGCAACATTTGTGTTGAAAATAATTTTTGGCTTGTAAGTCTTCTTGCAGCTTTCAGGTAAACAAAGTATTGAGCTGTGCTTTTACTGCATTGTTCTGGCCAAATCTGTTTTCAATGGCTATACCAAAATTACTAGCTCTTTAGACATCAAAAAGCGTAGTCTTCTGCTGGTCCACAAAGAAGATTCATTTGCAGAAGGAGGCCTTGGGTTATAAATAAACGTTCATTTTGCTGAGAATACACGTGTGAGGGGAATTAGCAATGTAGTTTGCTATTAACAAAAGGTGTCTTTTTCTCTGATGTGAACGAGGTTGCAAATTGATGCAGAAATCTGTAGAAATACATCGGTTAGCACGCCTAGATTCTGTAGCCTGACAAGCCATCCCCAGTCGAATGCTGTCTCCAGTCTTGACGCTGACTCACAGCACTTGAGAAAGCTTAGTACTTCCCAGCATGCTGGAATGACACCAACTGTGGCAAGTGACAAACCCTTTCCCAGTTTTTACCACATTATACATGCATTGAGAAAAAAATGATTTCAAAATTTAAATTTTTAAATTCAGTGTAATTTTTCAGTCAACATGTAACTCAACCAAAAAGTCAACATGTAACTCAGCAAAATACTTCTTGTTCATAAAGCTAGCTTAAGGATGTGGTTCCTTGGAGTTTGGTGAATCGATGCTTCTCAGCCCCTTTAGTAGAATCTATTATAAATTGAATCATTACATACCTAATGGTGAGGAATGTGTACTTGGAGTGCTTTAACACTCAGTCACTTTAATCCAAGTTTCAATATATTTATGCTCCTTACAAATGAGATATCTACTTATAGACATCTACAGATACAGAGGCAAAAGCGTTTGGGTTTTTTCTAAAATTAACACACCACTGTGTCTTTCTTGTAGAGAAACTGAGGAAAAGATAAATCTAAGCAGGCCTTATAATAATCTTGTATAGTGTTCTTTGCCTCCTGCCAATTCTTATACTGGTCCCCGACTAACATTTTCTTCTCCATATTTTTGTACCTATATGATCTCTCTACATCAACCAGGCCCCAGCTAGAAGGCCCTCATAACTATCTTGTAAGATTTACTTACATTATGTTGAAAACACTGGTTATGTGCCTGTCTCAAAAACAACCCTATAAGGTCCTGTGGTGGGAGCTAGTAATTTATCCATACCTATCCCCTGAGCACAGCATAGTAACTACCAAGCTCCCAAATAGCAATTCGGTAGCAATTTAAGCAGGACTGGAAACAGTGTGTCTATTTAACCCTAAAGACTGCAGCTCTGCCTGTTCTGACAGGTCATTAGCTTTTCTGTTAAGATTGTATCTCTACACGCTGGAATCTCACACTCACAAAGCAAAGAAAGATACAAGGCTGGGAGGGAAACAAAGTAGGTTTTTTGGCCTTGTTTGCTTCCATTGACTGAATGTGCTGATAAATAATAACTTGGGGTTTTCCTCCACTGAAAGTTGAGTTAGTTAAAAGATAGATGCTTGAGTTTGTCAACCTTAAAACATTCCTTTTCAATGATTGGACACATTAGATGTTTAGTACTTACTAGTATCAAATGGGTTGATGTCAAAAACATGTTATGTTGAATTTCTTACACACTGAGAGACATACACATATGTCCAGGTATGCATTTTCTGAAAGGATGTTTTCTAAGGAATAGAAATGCTCCATTTCTTCATTCGAAGATTCGTCTCTGTACACAACACAAGCTGATCCATAAAGCCAAGTAACCAAGTGCTCCTTTATGAGATGAAATCATTTTGGGAGATGCTCACCTAACTTCATCTTTTCTGTCTTTCTCCAAGATCCTCTTCCTGTTCCGCACCTGGGCCTGACAATTGGCTGCTTCCCTTGTTACTGGCAGCTAAGCTTCCTGACCTCACTAGGACTCACACTGTGGGGATTGGAAGCATAGCTATAGACCGGTACAGGCTTTGTGGTGCTCCGTGTATCACAAAGTAACACACCTGATCAATAAGGCTATGTATTATCTTAGCATTGAGTATATCAATGTCCTAATTATCACAAAAAGCCATAGCATAGCTGCCATTAGTGAAGGGATCAGGATGAGTGTCCACTTAATGTTGAATAACAATGTATTTTCAGACTGTAGATGCTTAAAAAGGCCTCTGGCTCTAGGGAGGCAACTAGATCACCTGGATGGTAAGCAATGGTAATTCCTGGGATGGTTCAAACCTGGTGCTACTGAGTAGGCCTTGGTAACTCCTAGAATGCTTCAGCCCTGGCTGAATTCAACACTAGCCCTGTGGTTTTTCTGACATCATGGTGACCAGGCGGTACACAGTAAATATGAGTTTCATCTGGGTTTTGTCCTTTGGAGAGTAGCAGGAAGTTGTTTGACTGAATTTGGACTGACTGTCCAATTTGTGGAGACTTAGTCTTTAAAGAAATTCATTTCATTTTGAAGATTTAAAAAAAAATCCCTCAGAGAAGAGTCCCTTAAAAAGGAAGGAGTCTCAGAACACATTCAAAGCTATAGCCATTCGAAATTTAGCATAACTTCAAATTTTTAATTCTTGATTTTAGCACCTCCAAAAATATGATAAAATTATCCCCTTCTATATAAAACAAAGCCAGTGACTATTATGCTTACATTTTATTTGTTATGAATAAGGAAAATATCCACCTTATGCTACAACCATTAATACAAGATCTTATTTATAAGTTAAAGGGAAGTAAGCTTTGTGTCTTGGCAAAATACTATATAATACTACATATAACACGATACACGCTCATATGCTTAGTTTGCATTGATATGGTAAGAAGATTTTTGCTTTAACTCCTTCAGCTCAAAAAATTCAAACGTCCATCCTTTTGAGAAGTCCACCGTGACTAAAAGGTGACAAGAGAGCAGGTTTGTGTGCAGTGTGCACTCGATCTCGACCCTGGGTCTTTCTGACAGACAGGGACTGTGACCTCAGGAGCTCACTGGCCTTCGGATATGCTCAGCTTCAGGACACGAAAAGGGACCAATGGTGGCCAAATGCATTGATGGGTTTTGGGCACTCATCCACTGTTACATAACATCATGGTCCCGTGCCACAGGAAGTCTACCTCCCCGTTCAAGGCTTTAACTTCTGAAGATCTATTTTCTCTAATATACCTAAGTTATTAAGACTTTTCTATACAATAAATCTGTCGTTGTCCCTAACAACTGGGTGATAAATTTAGACTACTAATTACTTTTCTGAATTTTGCTTATATAATAGTGCTTAGCATTTACTGAATTTTTGTGTGTGCCAAGAATTGTTCTAAGTCTTTTAAGCATATTAGTTTATTTAGCCCTCACTTGAATAATTAATCCTATGAGTCAAATGCTATTATTATTGCTATTTAACGGACTCAGAAACCCAGGCAGTATTACGTAAGCCCTGGAAGTCACACTTCCAGCCACTGTGCTCCACTGATTTACACGTTGGATTTTCAAACCTAAAATTATTCTGTGAATAAAAAAAGAAGCCCATATGAAATAAGTCTACTTAGCAGTTGATGCTGTTAGAAATAAAACTACTGAAACGTTTACAGCACTATCTGCCAAGCCTGTTGCAAGCACTTTATACGTAGATTAAATTATTTCATCAGTACTCCATCCCTTGACATGGGTCCTGTTTCTATTCCTATGTATAGAAGGGGAAACTGAGGCAACAGAAACTGAAGGGCTTATTTACTCTGATCAATATCAATAATAAACACAAATCAGTTGTTTAGCCTGAATTTTCTGGGCTGCAAGGGAAAAATTTGATTCTATCCATCCCCCTTTAGTTAGGCTACGAGAGTGTAACAATTTGTTAAATATCATCATGTTGCATTTTCTGAGGACTGGAAACAGCACTGAAGAATATCAGGGCTCATTTTAACTTTTCAGTAACACACTCTCTAAGGGCAGAATGGAAATACAATGTTACCAGGGCCTTTATTGCATTTGTTTGTGACTCTTACTTGTCAGAAACTCACTTTTGCTTTATAGAAAAGTTCAACAAGTTAATCCAGAGATTCAAAGTGAGTTATTAGCTTAATGCGTACAGTCTGAGGGAACACTAGGTCCACTTAAAATTTATTACAGAAAGTTATGCTCATGGAAGTTTATGCAATATATCACTCTGCTAAGCTGTATGTACAAACAGAAGATTGTATCCAGCATAAATCCAATACTCTGAATTTAAGTTAAGCTTTTAGAGCTGAAGGGGATCATAGAGATTACATCATTCACCAGAGGCCCAGAGGGATTAAGTGATTTGCCTGTGGTTCTGCAGATAATGAATAACTACCCCAGATTGCAGTAGCCTGGGGCGAGGCCTGAGCTGCTGCTGCAGCTGGCAGAAGATACGTCACAGTGGTACCGAGAGGTCAGTAGCCCCTGTGTTGAATTAAGTATGTCTTCTGGAATTCTATTGGACTCCTCACTCCAATCCCTGCTCTTCCTCCCTGCCCCACGGTTGTTCCCCTTAGAGCTGGATGGGTCTTTTAACCTTATCTTACAGAGCTGATGGTGGAGGCCTGTGTCTGCTGTTTTAAGAGCATCACATCTGGTAAATACCATGAGCTCCTGAATCCACACACCTGCAGCATGTCTGGTCACTTCGTGAGGGGCAATGCCAGCACACCTGCCACTAGTTTTTCTTTAAAAGCAGTGCTTTGGTCTTCTGCAATGAGTCTCTGGTCACACTCAGAGGAAGAGGGATTAATTAGAACTGTAAATCATTTGTTTTCTGGTCTTGACAATTGGCTAACTGACGAATTGTGAACTATTCCCGAAGTATTGTATGTAACATTACTGTGTGGCTTATGTTAGCCATAGATGCAAGACAATGAACCTAGAACACAGAGAGAAACAAGAATGAGAGGGGAGGGGCTTGTTAAGCCTGGCACCCCTGTAAATTAACCTTGAGGTTAACGGCAAGTATTATAGAAAAATAGTATTTAGTCAAGGTTCCATTCTACTCCCAAGGGCCACATACTACTCCATGTCTTCAAGGTGAAAACACTGGAAATGGATTAATGCACTCACACCCTTACTGACCCTCTGTCACTTTGGCAGAAGGTGACTACAGTTTTAACAGACAAATATTTTGCATCTACGAGAGAAATTGTTAACTGTTTGCTGTGCATTAGTTCCCAGGCAAAACGAGACAATGTTATTATTTAACTGTTTGGAAACTTTTTTATTAAAAAAACAAAAAACCAAAAAGACTTTAAATACTAATGTTACTTTCCATACAGGTGTAGTAATACTCAGTAACGCATGGTGTACTTGGTATTGGGAGTTTAGGGGTGTAACAGTCCAGTCTAGTAGCTGGCACCCTCCAGTCTTCACACACCCTGGTAGCAAAATGCAAATCTCCTTTTTAAAAATAGAGTCCTTTGGACAGCTGGAGCGCCGAGCAGGGTAAGGCAAGGGAACCCTCTCTCTGATGCTCATGCTTTAGGCTTAGACTTCACCTAGAAAGATCAGACTCTTCTAGGCTCTTCAAGAAGAGGGAAGTAAAAAGCTTGTCGTTCATCCACAAGCAGCTATGAACGACGTCAGCAGCAGAGTACAGGGGCGGGCGAGGGAAGTTGGTGGGGAGGGGGGGTAAAGAAAAATTGGAATAAAGTGCAGAGTTACTGTCAAAAATATATTATTTTGAGCCTAAGAAAATTAAGAGAATTACATCTAATGAACTAGATTGTGACCTTTTAATACATTTGGTTTTCATGGAACATACAATCACCATCGGACATAAAAAGACGACTGTTTTTTTTTTTTTTAAAAAAATGCTTGAGTTATCTACACGAATCTTGTGAACGCAATTCAAGGATAACATTCTGCAGCTCTTTGGATATTGAATGGTTTCCTCGGACCTGTCCACAGGGAAATGGGTTAGGGTTAATGTAGGGGTTCCAGTGGGACTAGTCTCTCCTTTCCCTGCCCTCCTCTCTCCCTAGGTGGAAGAGTTTTCCAGTTCCGAGTCCTCTGTTCCTGGGGTGTGAGACCTGGAAATCAGAAAGAGTTTCTCCTTGTTTGTAAACTGTCTCTGCCCAGACTGAGGCTGCTCCGCCCTAGTTGTCTCTGGACTGGGACCCTCCGGGGAGCTAGGCTCCGTACCGGGATCCGTGGCGTCCGCACAGTCTAGCCTTTTCCTGGCCACCACGTTCACGACTGGCTCCACAGAGGTGTCAGCCTCCCTCAGGGGGGTGTAGCCCTTATTGCTGCAGGACGGCTCATCGGACTGGGAACTGTGGGAGTCCCGCCGGACGCGGGGCGAGTCCTTGGGGCGCAGAGGGAGCGAGGGCGTGGAGGCTGTCTCTGGAAGGCTGGAGTCCAGGTCCGCTGCGCCAGGGGAGGGCGGAGGCTCCGGAGACGGTTGCGAGCGGTAGTCCAGGAGCCCGCTGGTGCTGCGGCGCCGCCAGGCTGCGTACCTGCCTGTCCTGGGCAGGCGGCTGCCCTGCCCCCTAGCGGCGCATGCTGTCGCCGCGCCCTCGGGCTCGTCCGGCTCACTGGACGCCCAGCGCGCCCCGCCCTCGGCTCCCCGGAGGTCCGTCAGGCTCAGGTCCAGTTCTTCCCTGGGGAGATCCCGAGAGCCGCGTTCCCCGGGCGGCCTGTGCCAGCTGCAACTTGCTGCCCCCGAGTCCCCGTCTCTGTCCCGGTCCCCTTGCAAAGGCAGCAGCGCGAAGGCGCTCAGCGAGGAGCCCACGAGGGAACTGGCGGTGCTCTGGCGCCCCCAACTCCCGGTTGGGCTGCAGAGCGCCGGGCTGCTGCTGCCACTGGCGGCGGCGGTGACAGTGGCCGTGGCCGCAGCCACCGCGGCGACTGTGGTCCGGCGACGGCCAGCCCCGCTGGAGCGCTCGCGGTAGATGCTGTACACCGCCTCGGCCAGGCTCGGGGGCTCCCGCGGACAGCGCGGAGATGAAGCCAGGTCCGGCGGGGACCCTGCATCCCGAGTCCCGCCGCCGCCTCCGCCTAGCCCGGCGGGGTGGGGCCATGAGCCTCTGGCCAGCATTGCAGTGGCCCCGAGGGCGTCTGCAGAGCCCGTGCAGCTACCAGGCTTCAGTTCCAGGCCCCGGGATTGCACATAGCTCAGAAAGCCATTGAGCGGCGCTGCCCTGGGGGGTGCAGAGCCGGGGGCGGTGGCGGCGGAGGAGGCCGCGGCTGCGGCGGCTGCAGCTGCTGCTGCTGCCAGATCTTTGGCACGGAGGCTGTGCACGTCGATGACAGTAGAGTAGAGGTCCCGCAGGTTGATGATCTTGGTCTTTTTGTCCCTGTTCTCATGGAGCACCGCGTTGGCGCAAATGAAGAGGAAGATGCCGATACCCATGATGAGGGGCCCAAAGACCTTGAGCTTGTCTGAGTGCAAGTAGCCTGAGACGATTCGGAAGAAGAAGCCCACTGATGTGGAGGAGGAGGAAGAGGAAGAGGAAGAGGAAGAGGAAGAGGATGTGGCTGCAGATCTAGTCGGAGGCGAACTCCTGGGTCCTCCCACAGAACTGGAGTTGACACCCCCTGGGGTCCCAGAGTGACTCTTGGTCAGGTTTTTGCTGCCACGGCTGCTGTTGCCAGTGGTCCCAAAGCGATGACTGCCTCCCACAGGCGATAGCTGCTTGCTGCCCCCTCTGTTGGCCGTGTTGGCCTTTGGCCAGTAGCCCACCACGGCCATGGCTATGCCCACCAACAGCACTAGGATCCCGCAAAGGGCAATAAGCCCGGAGATGGAGCACAGCTTCAGCTTGCCCTTCACCACGACCACGTCGTTTTTACGCCTCTTCTTGGCTTTCCTCTTGCGCTTAGGGACCTGGTTGGTGGGGCGGAGGGGATCTTGCTTTCTGGCGGATATCCTCAGTAGGCCACCGGTGGCGATCATGGCGAACTGGTGGAGTTCAGGGCTAGCCCCAAGGGCTGGGGCCGACAGTTAGGGGGAGCGCCAACTGTCCTCTAACTGCTTGGTCACCTCCTCCTCCTGCAGCAAAGCAGAGGAACACAGTCACAGAGTGCAGGCTGGGCTGCAGCAACATCCCACGTGCCAGGATTACCTCTGCTCCTGGATCCAACTCCAGGTGTGCTCGCACCCCCACCTCCAGGCCAAGTGCTGTGCACACCGACCAGAGATGGGTCTGTGTTATGGAAGGGAAAGGTGCCTTGAAACAGTTTGAGAAAGCTCTCACCTCCCCTCTCCCCCACATGCTCCAGAGTGACCCTCTTGATACGGAAAGCCTCCTGGCTGGCAGCCAGTGGAATTCCTTCCATCCTTATAAACTCAGTGAATGTGGGGGCTCAAAGTAGTGTTTGAGGACTTTCTTGGTCAGCGCCTGTTTTTGTTTTTGTTTTTGGTGTTTGTTTTGTTTTGTTTTCATCCTGACTCTCACTGCAATGGAAAAGTTTCCCAAAGGAGGGGCCTCTGGAGTGTCAGGCCTCTGAGTCAGGAATTTGCCCATGTGGGCCCAAAGTTACTAAACAGTTCTGAAAGTTAGTACCATATAAAAAGAAAGGAATTCATTTTCCAGGATGAGAGAGAAACAGCAAGCCCTGGCAGGATGGCTTCCTTCAGATAACTGCCAGGGTTCATTACCCAGAAAATCTCAGAAATACTACTTCAATACCAACAACAAATCTTGCCATAAAGTTGCCTCTTGACTACTCTGATTCTAGGGCATTAGGCAACCAGAGCCCCCTCCCAGACCTCTCATCGCCACTCTGCAACATCTGGACAGCTTCTTGGTGTGGAATATTTCCTTTTAGGTAACTGTTATGTAACCACACTCTTCCTTCTGGCGTTCTCTCCTCCCCTGGAGGAACTCCCTATAAAGGTATCCTGTGCTAGATTTCATCAGGGAATCTGAGAAGTCCCCTGGAATCTCCAAAAGAAATACCTTTCTCTTATGTAGGAAAATGACCATATTAAAACAACAATAACAACAGCAGAGAACCCTGCCACAATAGCTTTCTAGCCCTTTATTAATGTACCAACAACATTCTACAGAACCCCAGTGTTCAAACGAATAGGCAAATTACCTAGGCAAAGCAGTCTACATAATGATGATTTATAGGAAGGTATTTCCACACATAAAAGCTGTTCTCTTCATCCTTTTCTCTGGAGGTCATTTTGAGGAAGAGGAGTGGTTAACAGTGGCCTGGTTCTGGGAAGCTCTTTGGGTTGTCTATATGGTCTAAGCAGGTGCAAGAACTGATGCCTGTTTGTGGTTATCTGTCAGCTGTTAAGAGTCCCGTTCTGCTGGGTCCTCAGAGTGCATTCTCTGTTCCATTGGTTGTGTTGCCTCCTGCAACAGAGATGCTACAATTAAGGGCATTATGTGGCTCTTAAAGTTACAGATGGCCATCACAGGCCTTTGGGTATGTGATTCTTTCAAGACAGTCCATGGGGTAGAATAAATTATCCTTTGAAAATGTAAGTTACTTGGGTAGAATTTTGCTTTCGACTACTGCTTGGGTGAATGAATAGCTCTGGCCCTTGATTCTTTCAGTAGATCAGTCTGGGTAGGATTTTTTTCTCCATGTGGGCAAAGCAAATGCAATCAGGTTTTTATATTGCTTGCAAACCGGTATCTTTTTGGAACTTTTTGGAATTCAATAGAGAAATGCTAAGTGGTTTGGGGAGTGGGGAGTCAATGGTGAGACTGTATCTGTAAACCTTTAAAAAATGTTTTTAAAAGGTCCTGTGCCAATAAGCATAAACACTGAATATACATGACAGACTGCCATATTTATTATATGGTTGCAACATGTATATTGCTGTTTTAATTGAACTGTAAGGCTCCAGTGTCTTTAATAATCCTGAGGTCTGGATTGGCTTCAAGAGACATTAAGGTCCAGGCATTTTAGAAACAAAGCCAGCTCGGGCCTGCAGGGTGTCTCTCTGAAGAGAGATGGGCAGACGTTTTGTTGGACACCGATCAGATGCCCCCCCCCCCCCCCCCCGGTGCTGAATGTCTTGGAGGAGGAAGGAACCTTCCTCCTCTGCAAGCCAGCTTTACACCCCGCAGAATATAAGGAAAGTTGGAGTGAATTTCAACAATGGTTTACAGAAGATATTTAAAATTAGTTTTTAATAGCTAGTAATTAGTTCCCTAGTTTATTATGCTTCCAGCTCTCTTGAAAGCTGAACTCCTTTTCAGCGTACCACGATCTGACACAGAATACTGACAAAGGTCAGGTGCCACAGAAAAGCCCCCTTTGAGGCTTTCCTTAGACCTAAGGAAAACAAACTTAGCAGTGAATGTCTTCTGCCTTCCCAACTGGCTGCCTGGCGCGAGTCCTGCCTTGGTTAAGGAATGGAGGATGGGGAAATCAAATGAGGGATGTCTAAAAATACAACCGCTTCCAAGGGAGAGATTCAAGTTCTCCACTCGTGATGGATCGAGCCCGGCGTCAGAGACTCTGGGTCCCAGGTTGCACGCCATACTGTGCCCCTCACCCAACCTAGGTCCTCGACCCCCGGCCCCTGGCCCCCAGGGCCGTGCATCTCTTGCCCTTACTTTAGTCAGTCACATGAGTGCAGCAGCTGCAAGTCCGCCTCTGGAGGGAGGACCGGCTGGAGCGAAATGAAGGCAATCCCCAACTCGCCTTTTCTGGGCAGCGCAGCCCTGGTAGCACGCCCAGGAGAACACCTGGCTCGGAACATCCGCTAAGGGGCCTGGGCTCGGGGACAGGTGGGCTGACGAAGGGCGCTCGGAGGCCGGGGATTGACAGGATTGCTCAAAATGGAGGCACTCTAAGCAAACAATAATCGCTCACTTACCCAGGGAGACCAGGGCAGCTCGGGAGACACAAAGAACCATGGAGAAACTTTTCAGCCCGAGCCGACGGCGGAGCGCAGGGACAGCGCCCCGGGGCCCCGGGCGCAATAGCGGCTGGACAGCTCGGCGGGGACGAACCTGCTCCAGGGGCTCGCAGTCCCCTCCGGCCCGGTGGCGGGAGCCATTTCCAAGAGTTTCCAAGAAGTGTCAGGTCCTCCGCAGCCCGCGCGCCGCCTGGAGCCCTTCTTCCCTCGGGCGCGCCTCCTCGGCTGCCACTGTCCCCTCCCGTCGCGCTCCCCGCCGGCCCCTGCGGCCGCGCGCTCCCCGGCCTTGCGCCTCTTTTGTGTGGCTGCGGCGCGCCGGGCTCCGCCGGGTAGAGTTGAGCCCGCGGCGGCTGCTCCCGGCGGCCGGACTGGCGGCTGTTGCTAAGAGACCGGAGCCATGACACAGGGAAATTGCGGCAGGATGGCAGTCGGTACCCGGCCGGCTTGGCTCTCAGGGGCGCACCCGCCCCCCCCCGCCCCGCCCCCAGGCCCCCCTCAGCCCCTCCCCCGCTCGCCGCCCGTCCCTTCGGAAGCGACTCGTCCCCCTTCCCAGGAGGGGCACCAGGGGAAGACCACACCTGCACCGCGCGGTTGAGCCAGGTCGGGGCGCGATCGCGCAAGGCAGGGTGCTGGACGCCGCTGAACTGCCGTCTGCCTCAGCTGACAGCTTCTTTCCTTTTCTCCCAACTACCTGTCTGAGCAGCAAGCCCAAGAGGATCCAAAGAAAGGCCAGCCCCTCCCAGGGAGTCCCCCATCAGCATCCCGAAGCTAGGGAGTAGGCTCCAGGTCTCTGTTCCTTCCGGGCCCTCTCCTCTCTGCTCGCCTTTTCCTTTCTTTTCTTTTCTTTTTTTCTTTTTCTCTTTTGTAGCTCCTACTCTACAGGGTACACAGCCTTCTTGCCCCCCTGCCCCCACCTACACTGGAAGTTTGCACTGTAGATACCTCCAAGAACACAGCAACTTGTCCCCCAGCGAACCCAGCCCCGGGCGGGAGGAATGGGCCCCACAGAGCTGGGCGCACCGCTGGAAACCTCTGTCAGATGCTATCACACTTCAGCAGAACTAGGCTATGTGACCGGCCTTAAGGGACCTCAGTGGCTTCCTGGGACGTGGGCAGCCAGGGCTCATTAGAGATTAGGGTAGGCTTGGAGATGCTCCCTCAGGCGGGCCCTGCTGTTCTGACCCTCTGAGGTTACCCAAGCCTTCAAAGCGAAACTCATTCTCCAGGAATGGGAATCAGAGTTAGCATCAAAGAGGAGAGGTGGGGGTAGGGAGGTTGTCCAAACTCCCTACGTCATTTGAAAAGGAGAGAAGAGCACACGCACACACACACACACACACACACACACACACACACACACACGGGGGGGGGGGGGGGAGTTGGGAGGGGTGGAGAGCGCCTATTTCCTATCTTCCTTCTTTCAACTGCGTAGTGGAAATGACAGGGAAAAGAAATTTCAAATGGAATTTCCCCACGGAGTGATGAGAAAGTTAGAAAGGTTTCAATTAGTTATTAAAATGAGGTGGCCAGGATTCAGGCAGAGAGGAACAGAAAAGCAGATAAAACCAAGGCTGTTTAAAATTTGCCCTCCAAGCAAGGATGTTTGGGTGGTGATGGTAATGGGTGCTGTTTACTGTTCAAGGGTGTACCCACAAATCTAGCCTTGAGGTTGTTCTAAAGGTACACAGCATCTCAAGAATATATTGTGCAAAAAGAACAATAGAGAAACTAAATATACAGAGTCAATGATAGAGGTGAATAGCAATCACTGAAGCAGGGATGGAGGGGGTGGGGAGATGGGAGGGATGTGAGTCCTAAGGTAGGGCATCACCTGCACATTTGAAAGGTGACCTCTGCCATCTTTTTCAAGACATACGGTTCTGAGCTGCGATTGGAGTTTCAACTCGATCTCCTTCCATGCATTTTTACTCAGCACCAGAATATTAGAAAAGAAGGGACAACAAAGGAAATGCTTCCTACCCCACTGTGGAATGTCTCCTTTTACGGAAATGACTGCAAAGGAAAAGGAACTCAACCCGTTCTGGTGGTTTGTTAAAGCCTTTTGGCTCAGAATCCCTGCATTTCTTGAACCCGATAATGATCTGGTGTTTTGTACAAAGACTGGACCCCGCAGCCCCATTTCACTACAGAGCTGACTGCCAAGGGCCAAATGGCAATCCCTACCCTCTGCCCTGCAGGACTACAGACAAACAGGAGTATTAATGAAGAACTACATATAAGTTTTTAGGTGGGTTAAACAGTTAACAGTTTCACTCTCTGCATAAATTATAGCCACCAGGTGCACATTCAAAAACTCATTTGATGGATTAGGAGAAGAAAAACAATCTCTAGCTTGACAAAGTGGACATACGTAGGGGCGATGGGACGTATCTAGCTACGGCTTACATTGATGACTAACTAACAGGTTTATTGTTTAAAGTCTTCTTTCCAAACTGGGCTTCTTTGGTACTTCGAACTGCTCTCAGTATCAGCTATGTTATCATATTCAGTCATTTTCTTTTGTTTTCAGCTCAGGATATCAGAGGAAATCAAACATCCATCTGTTTGCAGTGGAGTCTTTTATTATCTCTGTAACACACAATCACCCAGTGTTCCCAGGGCTTTTCCAGATGGGTCAAGGTATTTTTTTGAAGCAATAACAAGGCTCTTGGTCCTTCTGCCCCCCCCCCCCCATTTCACTGACCACTGATTTCTGAGGTTCAGGACACAGGACACAACTTCCTTCTTGCAGATGACAGAGGGTCCTGTGTCACCCAATTCTCTGGTGTCTCAGGATCTAAGTCCTCAGCACATACTTTGAACATGTGATTATCATGCAAAGTAAGTGACAGGGAAAAGATTAGCTGAATACTGTTGCATTAAACTCTGACCCATAACTTTTCATTTGCTCTTAAAAGGGGTCTGTGTTTCTAGCAATGCAATCTCACAGCAGACTTCCTGTTCCCCTGACTGTTACAATCTTGTGTCCTATCTTCCACAATGTTTCCAGAGTCTTAGGTACAGAAGTTGTGCTGTAGATGTATCAGCTGGGGCTGGGCCCACAATATGTTCTCTGCAACCCTAGACCAAGAACTATAGCCAACTAAGGAATGCTGACTGAGAAGAAATAGTCTTCCCTAAGGAAGAGCTCCCCAGTTGATTATCCAATACCAAGCAGTCAGCCTCAAAACATATACATGCAAGTAACATTAGAGAGACCAAGCAGGTTGTATTTATATATTTAGAGGAAGAAAAAAGAAACATGTATCAGCAATGAAAGAAAAAGAGACCATGAATTTGATGGAGAGCAAGGAGAGTAAAGGAGAGGGGTTGGAGGGAAGAAATGGAAGAGGGAAAATGTTGTAATGATATTGTAACTTCATATAATGTAATCAACCACTCATAGTGTGATCATTTCACCCACCTGAACCTGCTGGACTGCCTGTGCATCTGGGCTTCTCCATGGGTGGTGGTAGTGCTGTATAATATGTGCACACTCAGGCCTCCTTTATTTTCAGGAGTCTGCCCACAGAAGACGGCCTGCTCAAGCCATAAGGCTGGCAGCTCCCACCTCTGCATACCCTTTACTCCCTCAGAGTGCTTGTGCTATGGAAAGTATGTACAGGTTCTGGAACTAACCTCCTCCACTAACTGATGGCTTAGTTTAAGTAACTAAATCACTTAATCTTGCCTCACTCAGCCTTCCCATCCATAATGGGATAGTGATGCTAATACTTGCCTCATAACATGACTGTGATGAGGTTTAATAAATTGAGTTGGTGTAAGCCCATGCTTAGAACATTGTAAACACTCATTAAACGTAGCTAAGTCCATATCCCAGCTTGACTCCCTCACTCTCCTTACCATTCACATTTACTAGGATCTACATGGGACCCGCTGTGTGTGGGCTGTTCCTGTCCACCTGAACTATTACGTACAGAGATTCTCCAGGAAGCCGATCTGGAGGGCGACAACACTTTCTCCACTATTGGTTCGCTCATTTTATGATTAACTTGGACACTTCCATTTCAGTTTATTCGAGTCCAGATTTCAAACTCATACAATTCTTCAGTCAAAGTATAAATCTGTAAGAACTAATAGGACATTCTGCTGGTCAGGGGTTTGAGAGTGTCATAGAAAAGACTCTCAAACCTCTGGAAGGTAGAATACCAGAAAAGAACAAAATCACCACCTTGGCTAGAGAAAACAAAACCTCTCATTCCTCTCCATTGTTTCTTCTCTACCCTCTTCATACCTTGACAACAACAACAACAACAACAACAAATGGCGAAAATGCACAGCAAAGTACAACAATACATGGGCACATAGATGGAGTCAGGACGACTAACAAATGAAAACACTGTCCAGAGTGCACACCCCCTAAATAACTACTGTCTCTGGAATCCAAGTTCATGTATTGTATTTTACCTTCAAGGCAAACTCAGTGCATTTTGTTTTTCATTGAGTTTTTTTCATGCTATGGATAGACTAGAAAAAGAGCCTGAGAAGACAGAAGACATAAAGCGCAGCACTGGATTAAAATCCATTTGATTTTCCTGGGAGCAGAAGAGACAGGAAAGAACACGGGGAAAGTCCTGATGCAGCGATGGGACTGCAAAGCCCCAGGATAGCATTTCCACAGCTGGGCCTTGCTGAGCCCTAGCGTTTCCTGGAGTTAGCACTTAGAGTGTTGTGTTCTAGCTTTTCCCTGAAGAACGCTGCTGTGCGATCAAGGGACCAGTGCTTGTCTCAGCTTCCAATCCCCTGGAGTCCTGCAAGGAAAACTCTGAAGAGATAACTTTCAAGAACTTCAGTTTTGAAACCAAAGTGAAATTCATGCTGGTGTTAAGGTCACAGTCAAGGTCATTTCTTGCGCTTCTGAGAATTAACCGAAGAGTTCAAACCCAAACAAGGACAAGGACAGAAGGAAGGAACTGATGCAAGGAAAGTGCCTTCCTCAGGAAGCATCTAACAGGGTCTCCCACCTTTGCTTCAGACAGATGGTGGGTGTCAATGACAGCCTTCATTTGGTCTCCAGTCTGGCTCATTTGTATCATTATGGCCATAAAAATCTGCTAGAGGTTGTTTTCTCTAAAAAGTAGCTTCATTTTGGTTCACTTAGCTTTCCTCAAATCGCCTGAATTTTCTGCCATTCTCCGTGTACACCATCAAAGCTAGATTTGGTGCCTTTCAAAGTAATTGAGACTTGAGAACTAGAGTGCTCTGGCAGGCCTGAAAGCAGATCAAAGCTGAGCTCATGGAGGGCTTTGCATGAGAGCATCATCAGTGAAGCAGCCAAGCAGAGACCCACAGTTGGATTTGGTCTGTCTTCCCAGAATGTGTCTCATACTACTCTGCATAATTTTTAGAATTATAGGTAGATAGCATATCCCTCTGAGCTGCTCATGACTCCTATGTCCACACTTAGACCATTACCTGTGATATGAGCTGCTGTGGCTACACAGCAGCAAACAGAATACACAGACAAAGAATTTCAACAGTAAAGAGCCAAAAGATCCAGAGATTGCTACTTGGGTGGCAGGTCTTTGATGCATCCAGTGAGTACTTTCATAAGTAGCTCTTGTGGTTTCTCAGCGACCACTGTGATTCCTGTGTTATTCACTCTCGAAATGTTTGTTGGGCACCTACTGTATTCTAATCACCACTGCTGACAGAGGGGGAACAGCAGAGTCAAACACATCCTTCTGCAGCAGTTAGCAAACAAGTAGGGAAGCAAAGGGGAGAATTTTGAATCTTGATAATTTTTATGAACAAATTAGAAGAGTCTGGGGAGAGGGAAGAGTGGGCAGTAGGAGAAAATGAGTTAGGTTGGACATTCAGGGAAGGCTTTCTCAAGGGCACATGGTCTACTTTTTAGAACGGGAGGCTGAAAATTAGACAAACATTTGAAAGTATGCTGGGCAAGAAAATAGAGGCCATAACTTATTAGCATGAAATCAAGTTAGGTTTATCAAAAATAATTAATAACCAAGGCAAAGGAAAAACAGAAGGTCACTGGGGAATCCTCAGTACCTCCCTGCTAGTGGTGGCTATGATGATGATGGTGATGGTGATGAGTGTTCAGAGGGCACTCTACCTGACTGCAGGCACCACAGTAGTGGGTACTGGGGATGCCATGAAGAGCGAGACACAGAAAGACTCCTTCATTTGCTTTGCAATATAAGCAAATCCCAGCCAGACTGCAGGGGCTCCCTTGTCTATACAGTCCCCTGCATGTCACATGACCAATGCCTCACACTCCTAGAGCCATTAGGCTTTGAATTGTCAGGGTTCCTTACATCTTACACCATTGTCAACAGGGGAGCCATCATGTGACCCCTGCTATTTAGGAATCTAAGAGATGGGTCGCTAGAGCCCTCACAATGTTTTACAATCATCACTGGCTGCTATTGAAAATGAACTATTGAGTTTTCACGCTCAAAACTCAGTACCATAGAGCGGATGAAGAACCACAATAAAGAGTTACCCAATTACTTATCAGTACACATGTCTTCCAGGTGACCTCATGACAACATCTGTAACATGTCCATAGTCAGTGTTATAAAGAGAAAGCCAAAGAGAATGCTTCCCCCTCACACATTTATATCACAAACTGTGCACGTTAAAAACACAAAACGCATAAACTGATATCCATAGAATGATTTTACCCAATGGGACTCTCCTGATCTTATGAGAACCACAAATGACATGTTAAATGCTTAAAATGCTCTCACTATAATGACACTTATATTTGTGGTTTTTTTTTTTCCATCTGAAAGACAAAATCACAGCATTTTCCTACTAAGTTTGGTTTTGAGTTGTATGAAATCTCACTGACAACCTAAGCTGGCTCCTCTTTACTGAAGAAGATTGAAGTATCATTATGTAGAAGAAGCGCTGCAAATATTTCTCTGCTGACACATAGACTCCTGCATCACTTTGTGACAGGCAAAGTAAAGGAATTACACAGCTTCCTATGGAGGAAGGATGTTGGTGTTCTAGACTGCAAAATGATACACAGAAACATTGGAGTGATATTTTAAGATATTTCTGATCATTATTGCTTTCCAAAGTCCTGACCCCAAGGACCTTGGTTTGGCTGAGGTAAAGGTGAGAGATGAAGAGATGGAGAAAAGAGGAAGGAAGAGGGAGAGGAGAGGGGAGAACACACTTCAATTATAAAGGGACTTAAGGTATTTACCTGACAGAGTGGCTTTGTCACAGGTTTCTTTCAGAATCCCCCCAATCATTCAGTTTCTGACTTTGCTGGCATAAACATTAATGCAATGAGAGTAAAATGATACTTTCTGGACACTTGATATCCATCAGGGCTACAGTTTCACCTTTTCCTTTTTTGTCAAGGAAATGACACTTTCCCTATTTATTGAGATAAATACACATACAATCAAGACAGAAAATCCACAATGCAGAGGAGAGGAATTAGGAACGATCACAATTTACAGCAGCCACTTCAGAAGCTTTCTCTTCAGAGCAGAGGTCTGTTTAAATGTTTATTCTAGAAGAATGAGAATCAGGGAGATGAACTACTCCATCTCCTAAAATGAAGAACAGAAGGAATACACAGAAGCACAAGCCTGCAGGGTGCTACAGCTGAACCCACACGTGAGGACTGACAGTCAGCCTGGAGTCAAGGAGCTGAGCCCCTCAGCTTAGAGGGTGTCATAAGACTCCAGGACTCCATCAATGGTACTGGCTCCCTGACTTTCTTTTCTCATATCCACTGGTTTGTGGAGGCACTAAAATGTCAGGTACACTCTGTCTCTAAATGAGACAGATTCTTAATCATACCCAAACAGTGGCTTTTGTACCTTTATCCTAGCTGATCTTTTCATCCCATTGGAAAGGTGGAGACTAGGAAATGTCCCATGTGTTTAAAGGATATAGCAAGTCGGGTCAGACTGGATAATTTCACTCTCTCTTTGCTCCTGCAGCCAAACAAACAAACAAACAAACAAACAACTCAAAAGCATATTGAATAACTTTTTGGACCCTATACATATTAATGAACTATTTAAATGATGCATAATATTGAACAGTTGGTATTGAATGGAATGATGTGATTAAAGGAAAGATGTCTTCCAAAGGTTCACCCCTGTCTTCCAAACCTTCCTATTTCTATAGGTGTGGCAACTATAGAGACTACGCAAAGGTCATTTGTGTATTGTTCCTTAGGCCCCCTTTCCTGCTTCTCAGAAGTGCTGATTTATACAAAACATGGTAAAATGTTTATACAAACTTCTCAAACACAGAGAAGCTATAGGGCTTGGGGTTGTACTGTTCTGGACTTTTCCATTACTTGGCTTAATGATCACGAACCTTCTTCTAAAGGTGGGAAGCTTCTCAATGTCAACATCCTTCTTGGAACAAATCCTAAAATAAGTTCTTATATGATTTTGCATTGAATCAGCTACAGTTTGGCCAAGTACCTCTCAGAGGTTCCCACGTTAAAGCCTTCTTTGTCATTCTGTGGAACTGTTCGGACATAGCGGAATCTTTAAGAGGTGGGGTGTAATGAAGAGTCTCCCTTCCTTTGGGGAGTTTGTCCTAGAGAGGGACCTGGTACCCTAGCCCCTTCCCAGTCTTCTATTTTGCATTTGGCTACGAGCTTACCACATGCTCCACTGTAACATACCACCATAGGTCTGGGGCAACAATACCACACAATTATGGACTGAAACCTCTCCAACAGTGAGCTCAAACAAACGCTTATCAACTTCATCAACTTTATAAACTCTGAATCAACTTTTAAAAAGTTATGTCAGGTACTTATCATAGTGATGGACAGCTGATGCAATCACAAATCAATGAGAAGTCATACACAGAAGCATGAGGAACCTCAAATATATAACAAATACCTAAGGAAGAGAACTTTACCACTGTGAATTATTGTCTGATAATATATTTACCCTAAAATTGGAAAAGAATACAATCCTTCTATCTGAGCCATGGGACACTCTGACCTAGTTATGAAACACCAGCATTGTTCAAGAACATAATTTTAAAAGCAAACCCTAAGTTGTTATAGCAAAGGTCAAGCTAGTGGGAATCTCTGTCTTCGTCATCATTTTTGACTTTGCCACTTCACATCCACCCCAGTGGTCTTGTGGCAGCCTCATTTGCTTCCCTCTTCTCTGACATCCAGTTTCATGTTGGCACTGCTACCTTCCAGGCTTCTTTAGCTCATTAGCTTGCTTGGTTCTCTGGACAATATCCCAGCGGTGTTTGTGGGCATTTTCTCCAGCTGAATGGCATTTTCATGTCCCTAGCACATTTTCTGCACCCAAACCAATCCTTTGCCATCATTTCTAGTCCTTACAGGACCTCCTTCCAGTGCCATACATCGGAGTGATGTTTACTCCCTTCTGCTGATCATTAGTGAGCACACAGATGCTGCTCCGCCTCACCGTGGGAATTCCTCTCTTGGTTATTTACGTTCGAGATCTCACTATCCACAGAGGGACGAGCACCTAGGGGCCTGGACTGTTTTAAAACAGAGAAAGAGCTCAGGCTCAACTCATTTTGAGTCCACTTCTGAAGATGTAGCCCATGGATATTTTTTATGTGAACCATGTGAGGCATTCACATCCAATTCAAGCTCACCTATGGTGTTTCTGTGTTTAGCGCTTATGTGTTCATCTGTTAGACTTTCTAAATTTTCATCAGCCTCACATCTGGTTGCAGAATCTTTAAGGGAGACG
The DNA here is from genome assembly GCA_902168415.1 of Peromyscus melanophrys. Lineage (NCBI taxonomy): Eukaryota > Metazoa > Chordata > Mammalia > Rodentia > Cricetidae > Peromyscus > Peromyscus melanophrys. Next base: position 39,716 of record CABHPR010147204.1, read on the forward strand.
TGGTGGGGTGTAACTCCATGGTGGAGTGCTTCCCTAGCATATGCAAGTCCTGGATTCAACTAACACTGTTAAGTGTGGTGGTTTGAAAGAAAATGGCCCCCTATTAGGAGGCGTGGCTTTGTTGGAGTGGGTGTGGCCTTATTGGAGGAAATGTGTCACTGTGGGGTCAGGCTTTGAGGTCTCTTTTTCTCAAGCTTCCTTCAGTGTGATAGTCAGTTGACTTCCTGTTCCCTACAAGATGTAGCACTCAGCTCCAGCACCACGTCTGCCTGCACGCCACCATGCTCCCCACCATGATGATAACGGACTGAACCTCTGAAACTGTAAGCAACCTCCCTCAATTAAAGGTTTTGTTTATCAGAGTTGCCATGGTCATGGTATCTCTTCACAGCTATAGTAAACCCTAACTAAGACAGCAAGGTAAGAAATAAAATAATTCTTTAGAAATTCAAGTCTGCTCCTTCCTGCAGCCAACACTCTGTAGGAGTCTTGGGAGCACTATGCCTCTGGAAGAAAGTCATACTTCCTATGCTGGAATTTATGCATCATACACACAGCCCCAGGCTCTCCTTTTCTTCTTCTGGTCCACCCAAGGATTCTGTTTTCCTCCCATGTGTACTAGTTACCTGTGTTTCTTCTTCAAGGGAGTTCCAGAATCAGGTGTTTCCTCCTGGCTACGACTTTCTCACACCCACCAAACAGATGCGGCAACAGTTTTGAGGGTTTTGCTGTCAGTCACAGGGGCCACAAACCTTCACCATGTAAGTTATACATCTGAGGAATTTTCGAAGATTATAGACGGATGACATTGTAACTGGAAGTCCCGCCAGCTTTATTGAAGCTTGCTTACCTCTGAGAAGGGACTTACCAACCTCTTCTGCTGTTCTATAGCTTGAAAAGACTGCACAGGTCCATGCTTTATCATGGCCCTACTTTCTAGGACCCAAGGAAGGGGGCTTGAGGAGCTGAGAAGAGCCTTAGGTTCATGCAAGTACAAAAGACTACCTCTCAGGGACCTTTCAGATTTGAAAGATAGCCCCAGTGCCTAACTACAACACAAATTCCTTCATTTTCTTAACACTCACATTCTATAATGAAACTGTGATGATTAGAAACCTCTGTTAAGACCCCAAACACATGAAAATAGATGCATATGATTTATGAATTTTTCCAAGATAAAGTACTATCTCAATGAACACAGTCTATCCTAAGGTTTATGTGTAAGAGTAGGGAGGGAGGTGGACCAGCTTGAATGTGAAATGTGTTTAAAGCCTTGTTTCCCCAGCTGGTAGTGATGTTTTGGTAGGTCATGGGACCTTTGGTACCTGGGCCCTAGCTGGTAGATATAAGTAAACCAAATACATCCAAGATAAAAGAAAACAAAGCATTTAAATGAAAAGCAGGAAAAATGCTTTTGAGACGTGGAGTTTAGTGAAGAATCCTTAAACAGTCCATGAAAGCACAATCCAGGAAAAACAAGAGGGGTTGGTAAGTTGGGATTCATTGAAAAGAAAAGGACTTTTGCCAGCTCTGTGCAAAAGACTCTTCTAAAAAGATGGAGCTATATATCTGAAAAAGAAATAGTATCTAAAGTATGTAAAACTTGAAAGTGAAACCAAACCACTCTAATGAGAAAAATGGACAATATACATGAGAAGATGCTTATTCAATACTGTTGGCCATGAGCAAGTGCAAATTCAGACAACAATGAACTATCATGACTCTTACTAAATTTAAAAATTAAAAACAGTGATGGTACAACTTGTTTGTGATGAAAAACTGAATCTCTTGACATTGTTGTAGGGATGTGATCCTACAGTCTGCTGTCATCCTACAGTCCAACACTAATGCACCCAAGCGTTTTCCTAAAGACAAGTCCCAGTCACACAATTACATACACTGCTGTTCACAGCAGCTTTATATGGAATAACTCTAAACTGAAAGGGACAAAATGTACTTTAATAAGTGGAACATTAAACATGCTGTGTTGAATTTTAAATACCACCTAACAATAAAAAGGAACAAACTCTACTGATAAAAGCAATAACTTGATGACTTTCACGTGCTTAAAAATTAGCACATCTCATCGGGTTCATATTATATAATTTCTCCCTTGTAAAATTATCTTCCAAAGTCCCAGGGATGGATAACAGATAAATGATTATCATGGGTTACTGTAGAAGTAACTGTCTTATTTAATAAGAAACACAGAACCAATGCAAAGATGAATGCCCAAGAAGTCAGAGCTAAGAGCCTTACCCTTCACTCTACAGCTATCCTCTTCAGCCAAGAGAACTACTTCCTGTGTGTTTGTCTTTATAAAGACTTTCTGTTCTGCCTTCTCATTGGTTGTAAACCCAACCACATGACGGCCTCGTTACTGCCTGTCTGCACAGACCTCCAGGTCTTCTATGGTTGGTATTAAGATTAAAGGCGTGTGTCTCCATGCTGGCTGTATCCTTGAACACACAGAGATCTGCCTAGCTCTGTCGCCCAAGAGCTGGGATTAAAGGCGTGCACCACCAACGCCCTGCTCTGCTATGGCTTGCTATTAGCTCTGACCCCCAGGCAACTTTATTTATTAACATACAAATAAAATCACATTTAAGTACAAATAAAATAGAGTTTTCCTGCCTGGCCCACAGTCAGGACAAATCTCTGTCACCCGCCAGTCCCACAGCCGCTCAGATCCAACCAAGTAAACACAGAGACTTATATTGCCTACAAACTGTATGGCCGTGGCAGGCTTCTTGCTAACTGTTCTTATATCTTAAATTAATCCATTTCTATAAATCTACACCTTGCCACGTGGCTTGTGGCTTACTGGCATTTTCACATGCAGCTTGTCATGGTGATGGCTGGCAGTGTCTCCCTCTGCCTTCCTGTTCTCTCAATTCTCCTCTCTGATAGTCCCGCCTATACTTCCTGCCTGGCGACTGGCCAATCAGTGTTTTATTTATTGACCAATCAGAGCAATTTGACATACAGACCATCCCACAGCAGGTTACAGATGGTGGAGGCCAAGAGAGAGATGAATCACTGTAGACTAACAAAATAAAGGAGGCCTGTGTAGTGGCAGAATGATTCTCAATAATCTTGGTTTCAGCAGCGGAGACTAAATTTACGCAGTGATGAGATGGCAGAAAGCTTTACCCATGCATTGTTCTGGTGTCAATTTGCTGGTTCTGACGAGTTTTATAGTTATGCAAGTTATAAACAACCCCAGAAAACAGATGCACAGAACCTCTCCCTGTTATCTTTGTAACTTCCCATGATCCCATTTTTAAGTTAAAACTGACAAAACATGTAGATATACATATTCTATAAATTTTTGTCACAACTAAATAAATTGTTGTGACTAAAATATAGAAAATATAAATTTAATAGGTTGGTAAAACTTTTCAAAGTTCAAGTGTTTTGAGTAAATATTCCTGCATTAACTTTCAGTTAGATGGTATAGCCAAGCATGGTGACACAGGCCTAAAATCCATAACAGTTGGTAGACTGAGGCAGGAGAATTGTAAATTTGGAGCCAGACTAGCTACTAGTGAGACCCTGTTTCACAAACAAAGAGAAAGAAGACAAAAGGAAAGGAAGTTAGGTCCCTGTTCTTCAATATGATAAAGAATAAATTCCAGATATATTAAACATTTTAAAGCAAAGTGATTATACTATAAAAGAAAAACCCAAAGACCATGCAGATTAATAACACTAGATCTTGGGGCAGTAAGATGATTCCCCTCAGTAAAGCAAGATCAAAGTCATAAAAGACATTGTAGCTACACTATAATTTTAATACTCTAGTTAATGGCCATCAGAGTAAAACACAAAAGCAAATTGCTAGTAGAGACAACAAAGGGCTGTTATCTTTAATATTTGAAAATTGTTTCCAGTACTTACAAATGGGAACTCAGCAAGGCCCTCATTTGTAGCTGTTCTCTATTCCCCATGTGGGTTAGAACGCCTTCTAGACTGAATCTCTGAATACCTACAATTGAACAAGGTATGACAGAGAGTTTCTTTATAGCCACCTTTTACACAGAGGCATGAGAGGGAAGTTAAGAGTTATATTTGTGTATTTTATGGCTGACCCCAGTGAAGAGGAAGGGGGTTCTTGTTTCTGCAATTCACTTGAGAAAAGGAATTCTACTTGAGGGAGAATGAGGGCCAAGAGACGGGGGTGGGCTCATCTAAAGAGCCTTTGCTTCTGAGTCCCAGCCACTTATGTAACATTATTTTCTTTTTAAAAAACCTGTATTTTACGCTGGGCGTGGTGGTGCACATCTTTAATCCCCGCACTCAGGAGGCTGAAAGGAGAGCATCATAATTTGGAAGCCAGCCTGAGATGCACAGCCAGCGCCTGCCTCAAGGAAATGACCAACAGAGACCTTCTGAGTCACAGTCTATGGAGCACTCTGTGGTTTTAGTTTCTCCAAACTGTAACATTTCCATTGTCAGGACAAGCTGCCCTCTCACTTCTGTACTTTTCTGAGCAGACTCAGGACTGAGTATTTGTCCCCAGAATGCATTTCCTAACTCTCCCACATTCACTTTTATCTTCTTCCAAAAGTACTTTCATATTGAGTCTCTGGCTCTGGACAGGATTCTCATGGAGAAACAAGATGCTTGGTTCCCCGGGAGGACAAAGCACATTGGGCTCCTGGTCTTAGATGTCACTTAACAACATGAGGATTGGGGGGTGGAGTGGGATTCTCCTTACCTTTACAGACTTTCTGGCTTTACCTCATAAATGTAAAGTTCCCATTCTTGTGTACCTGGGTCTGGGTCATTCTTAGGGTTCACCTAGCAAATTGGGCTAAGTAATTGATCTTAATAGGAGCGGCAAGATGCTTCTGGAAGATTCCCACAGCCCTCCAGTAGGTGCCCCAAGCTCCACATTCCTGTTATGTAACCCCTAATTTCAGATAGTGAGATCAGGCCAGTGGGATCCTATTTAAAATGTCTGCAGAATCTTATCATCCAGTGGATCTCAAGAGCTATGTGAATTTTTAACAAAAATCGTCAGTATGCTTAAAGGTGCCAGATGGACAGGGAAGCGGTCTATTTAGCCCCAGGGGAGATGCCGCATGAATAATGGGTTCTCCGCACTCTTTTTTTTTTGTCAGAATAAACATCAGCTTGTCAGTTTGTGAGGACAATGATGCGTAATAATTTTTAGCATTTGTCGACTGCAGAGGCCATCACAAACTACAGTTGATTCTGAACACAGTTCCCCCAAAGAGATCGGATAGATTATCTCCATAGGACCCTTAGAGACGCTGAGACAGTCTTCGAGAGAAAGAGTTGGGCTAGAGTGTGAATCGATCCAGAGGACAGTCTCTACAGTTCTTGCTGAGTCTGCTACAGAAATGTTATTTATAAATTGTATGAAATGAACCAAGACTACCCATTCAATCAGGAAACAGCGCCCGTGTTGTAGGCCCATTTATCTCTCACTAGCCAGAGGACCTCAGGTGGCAATTCAGAGGTGAAAAGTCACAGCTTCCACTGGAGAGCTCCAGGGTCCCCTGCTAAACACAGTATCTGAGAGGTTAGCCCCATCGATGCTGAGAGGTGCTCTCTTCCAGGCTCTGCTTACTTCCCAGGGGAATTCCTCTTCTTCAAAAAACCTCAGAGTAGGTGTGGCTAGGTGGGTCATATTTCTCAAACAAATTTTGTGAACCCCATCAATTTATATTAAAACTATGGACAAAGATGGGGTGCAGTTCAGTGTGGTAAGTGTTGAGGTCCTTGATTTAAATCCCCAGCATCATGGAAAGAAAGCAAGAGAACAAAACAAAAACAACAACAAAAACAAAAAACAAATAAACAAAACTATTCAAGCTCATTAAATTAACATCAGGGAGACCAAAGGGCTAAATGTTGTTATTGGCCTTTGCTGTGGGTGGTCATTATTCTATGTGTTCCAGTAAGTTCCCAGGTCTGGCCAGAGCAGCCAATCTACATTTGTGTTATTGCTTGCTCTTTAAAGCCTGCAAAATAACATGGATGCTATGGGTGAAGATTGGCAATCTGTCTCATGATAGGAAGCACTAGCTTGGAACCCCAGTGAAGTGAAATGTTGCCCCCCCCCAACCCTCTCCACGCCGCATACACAGAGTTAAATTCTTCTCAGTAGTAGATTGATCTTACAAAGGACAGTATGCAGTATTTTAGTTTGCATTTCATCAGTAAAACCTCGGTGAAATTTACTTTTGCCCTTCTTGTTATATAAATACCCAAATAGTATGTTCAATTTCTCCTCTGGGATGGCACCCAGAGTCTAAGTGTTTACTCTCTGGCCCTTTCTCAAAAGTGTCTGCCAATGTCCAGCCTGGCTGGTGACACTGAGAACTGCTGTTCTCTTCAGTTTATTGGTACAGCCAGCAGTGGCTCAACATAGCATGGAGAGACAATCTCACTCAACATATGAGGTGCCACTGTAGGCAAAGAGTCCAGTAGAGATCCCACAGAACATGGTTGTGCCTCAGCATTTGGGAGACATGTGGCAGAGAGCCCTGAACAGAATCTTCAAGGAGGATAATTTTGGTCTGTGTGCTGTTGTGTCTCTTGGAGTCTGCTGACTCCTCCCTGTCCCCAGCATATGCTCTCCTAGGCCTGAAGTCCCATAGTCACTTCTCAAGCAGCAAGTTGGGTAAGTCATTGAGTTCAGAGCTCTGTGGTTTATAAACCTGTGATTAGGATCACTTTCTTTGTCATTTAATAGAGAGTTGCATGTTGCAATGCCATTTGGAAACTGAATAAAGAGGTTGTAAATTGACTAAAGAGGTATTTCAAATTCATAAAATATTTCTTTATCTTTTTTGTCTCACTCCCTGATTCAGCTGCCATTAGCAGGTTTTCACCATTAAAACTTCCTAACAGATTTTCTGTTGTTGTTGAGTGTAAAATACTACCCTTCTTTTTTGTTCTAGTGGAAACTGGATTCTACCCAGAAGTCTTCTTTCCTTTTGACTAGTCTACCCAACTGCTCAGCGCTACCCCCCACTCCTCTTTCCTGGACTCAGACTTCAGGAAAATACCAAAAAAGCAGGATGATTGAACAACACACTGAAAATTGCTTTTGCTATCACTCTGAACATGTCCCATAGAAGAAAATTGCTAGTTTTTTTTCTTTTGTACATTGAGGCCCACACCTGGGAAGTTTCTATTATAAAAGGTGAGGGGGAGCTGTGGTTAAGAGTTTTAAGAGTCAATGGATCTGAATTTGTTACTTTTTCATTAACAATGTGAACTCAGACACAATGTATTCATCCCTCTGCGCCATGCCCAGTGTATAAGGGTGTAATCATTGCTGCTTGGAGCTGATACTAAGTATTAAAATAGATAAAGTGGAGAGCCCTCAAGACAATACCTTACCTAAGGCTTAGGGATAGATGCATAAATTGTAGCTTCATATAAAGTATTTTCTTAACAAGAAATTAATTATGTACATGTCTGTTCTTCCTACCAAACCTGTCTGTTATACTGTGTAGCATGAATCTTAAAGAGTCTTATTAACAAAATCAAACCTGAGCCAGTTATTGGGGTGAAATGCTGGATGGTCAGAGAGATAAAACAAGCCACAACTATCTCACCTCACCGGATCCTCAGCTGGTCTTGCTTCCTCAGACTGGAGGCCTCTGTGTCCTCATATCCGAATGGCTCTCAGCTGAACTGCTGCTAGAAGCCTGAATGCTTAACCAGGCCAAATGCTTCTCCAGGCCAAAAGCCTAACCAGGCCAAATGCTTCTAGTTTCTGGTCCTCACGCTTTATATACCTTTCTGCTTTCTACCACCACTCCCTGGGATTAAAGGTGTGGGTCACCATGCCTGGCTGTTTTCAATGTGGCCTTGAACTCACAGAGATCTAGAGGGATTTCTGTCTCTGGAATGCTAGGATTAAAGGCGTGTGCAACCACTGCCTAACCTCTGTTTAATATTGTGGCTGTTCTGTCTCTGACCCCAGATAAATTTATTAAGGTACACAATATTTTGGGGAACACAATACCACCACAATACTGTCTATCCATTCATTCATTTCAGAAATACCTATTGCAGGAGATTTGTTTGTGTTGCCATTGAAACTGCCAATGGAGTTGGACCTTGGCTTGGAGGGTGGAGTCCATGCTAAGCTGGCTGGAGTGGACTGTAGCGTTTTCTGGCTGACTCAGAAGAGCTAGAGGGACACACCACGAGGCAGAGGTCAGATTAAGAAAGGGCCTGGGGAGATACATGGGTATTTTCAATCAGAGAGATGGAGAATAGGGTGACGTGATCTTTTCTCCTGTGCTCCATGGATCAATCAAGTTTATCCCCTAATATTTGACTTGAGCTTTATTGCATAATAAAACATTAAAACAAACCACAACAATTGGTGCCCAACATGGGGCAAAATCACAAAGCTGCCACTTTCCTGGCAGGTCACTGACTTGTCCCACCAGGGCCTTTTTCCTGTTGTGATTTCCCTTCCCCCACAACAGCTGGGCACCCTGGACCCCCAAATATTGAGTTGCAGCTGCCTGCGATGACCTAAATCAACTGGTCATTGCTTGCCTTGTCATTCAGGTGGCCTGGTGCACTCCTACACCAAGTCCTAGCCAGGCAGGTGGGCTTCTCCTGCTTGTTTTCCCCTTGTGTTGGCTTCTTAGGTCTCTCCCTCCTACTCCAGGTGCTGCCTGGCACAAAAGCCTAGGCTAGCATCCTGGAACACCCAACACTCTACTCTCAGGCCAGTCCTGCCCAGCCTGGCATGAACACTGGGGGCAATTGGAGCTAGTCTGGTTGCCTGGCCACTCCCCTCATACACACAGTCAACCTGCCCATCACCACAGCTGGCTACCCTTGCACAACTTCCCCTTTGCCTTTTGCTCTCATCATCATCAGATCTGAGGAAACACCTGGGAATTCTTAAAGGGTAAATTAGGTTTAAAAAAAAGAGAAGGAAAAACCTTTCCCATATTAAGAATTGGAAATATCACAATGCAAGGAGTTAGGACCCCATTTAGTGTTACTATGGATGGCTGCAAATGGAAAAAAATAAGTGAAAGGATAATCAATTTAGCTGAGATTGACATAATGTTGGCCATAATTATTATCCATAATTATTATTGTTTGGCAATTCATATTTTATCCTTAAAAAGTGATTTGATAACTGTGCCAAATAGCAAAATCTGACTGATATATGCAAGCCATAGAAAGACTTACTACTGATAAGATACAAGCCTTAGAAAGACCTACTATTGAAACCAAGAAAAATATTCAGACACATACAGAGAAATTTAGAGCAGAACCTATCACACCACTGCATTATAAAACTGAAAAGGAGATGCCCAAGTTTGTTAGAAAATCAACCTTAATTTATTTAGTTACCATACAGGAATGACCACCAGATAATAGGCACCCCCAAGACTATGCAGAAGTTAACTGGGATCCTGTAGGAATGTTAGCTATAAAAAGATTTAAGAAAGTAGTTGTTTTATATGGTACACATCACCCTTCCTGAAACAGATATTAAATTCATGGGCAACTAGGAACAGAATTATCCCACAAGACAGGAAAGCTACAGCAATATTGGAAGCTGGTCCTTAGTTACAATGGAAAACATGGATAGAAAGAGGAAGCTAGGACCATGACAGAATGATTTCACCCAATTCTTGGCATCCAGATTGGCCTTTTCAGGAGGTAAATGTTCTACTTCTCAGGACTGGAAAAAAAAACAATTTCAATAGCAATGGTTTGAAGGAAGAATTTTCTATTACTTTGCAATAAGCCAAGGAAATCATAAGGAAAGGTATATAATATATAATATAAGGAAATTGTTCTTTGTATAACCAAACTTCACTATCTGCAGGAAGTAACCCAAAGGGTACTCAAAGAACTGAAATTGAGCAAATGGATTTGTTTTGTTTTGCAGAGTTTGGAAAATTAAAGTATGTGCACCATGCCATAGATACTTATTCAGGATTTCAATGGGCAAATGCTTTGAATTGTGAAAAGGTTGAATCTGTGATTACACATTTATTAGAAGTTATGGCTATCTGGGAATATCTGCACAAATTAAGACTAAAAATACTCCAGCATACGTCTCTAGTAAAATGAAATAGATTTTGCATATTACAATACAAAACATCTTACAGGTATACCATATAATCCTGCAAGACAAGCAGTGTAGAAAGATCTAATCACACTTTAAGATATGCTTAATAAACATAAAGGGGTAATAAAGATCCCCAGAGATTGATTGCACAATTTTTATTAACATTAAATTTTTAAATGCTAATGATAAAGGAATGACAGCTGTGGAGAGACATTGAATAATGGATAAAACTGCTAAATTGAAACAGCCTGTATACTTCAAAGATATGTTGACCTCAGAGTGGAAACCAGGATACGTATGACATTGGGGAAGAGGTTTTGCTTTTGTTTTCACAAGAGAAGAAAAGCTATGGATACCACCAAGCTTGATAAAATTAGATTCAAACCGGAGAGACCTCTTGATTAGGAGAGGTGATAGTTCATCAAACAGCTTGGTCATTCAATCCAAACTAACTCATTAGACTTATAAACAAATTATAAGCATTTCATTTGATCAGATATCACCTGCCAAAAAGGGTAACTCCCCAAAGTTAGGGTTGGTGCAGAGTTTTGTTTTTGTCTTTCCAGGAGAATAAAAGCATCTAACTAAGGAATCTGAAGACCACTGGACAAATGAGTGATTTGAAGAAGGGAGAATCATCCAGGGAAATTGTCACAAGAGAAAGAGTAAATTTGTCTACTAGTATAGCACAGTTTTCATTGTATGAAATCTCATAAATCACCCCAGATGTTTGTTTCTGCTGTCCTCTACAGAAATGTAAGGCAAATGGTATTTTTGTAGTCCCAATTCAATTAAAAATTAAAGCTGGCTTTGGAGTTGGAGTGTGGTTCTCTCCTTCTCTAAACCCAAGCATGCTTGTTAAAGGAAAATCCAAAATTTCTGACTCATGTCAGAAGAGTCACCTGGTATGGGACAGAAGAAAAACCAAAATTAAAAGACTATTCTTTTTTTTTTTAAGTTCACACTACTACTACTTTTTTATGTTTTATTTTATTTTATTTTATGTGCATTGGTGTGAGGGTGTCAGATCCCCTGTAACTGGAGTTACAGATAGTTGTGAGGTGCCATGTGGCTGCTGGGAATTGTACCCAGGTTCTCTGGAAGATCAGCCAGTGCTCTTAACCATTGAGTCATCTCTCCAGCCCTCCACTCTTAAAAAAAAAACAAAACTATTCTATTGCTACCAATCTCATAATCTTTTGATTTTATTTTGACTCTTTAAAACTTTTCTTAAGGTATAAAGATTTTCTCAAAATTTATAAGATTAATATATATTTAAATTTCTGTCATGATATTAATGGTTATATAGAGTACTAACTAAGTCTAGAAATAGGCTTCATTTAGCTTCCTGTACATGATATTGGGCTTGAGTTTGAAGCAGGTAATTAGGAATTAAGCTTACATATCCCAGGCACATTAATAAATAGTGATCTTTTAACCTCTCTGAGATCTGCTGCATATGACATTTAAAATGTTTAAGTTTTCTATAGTGAACTGTGACCATTCCTAACAGTGACCTTTGAAGTCTCCAAAAGGATGATGGGGCTCCACAATGATGATTACACCTGGATTGTGGTAATGCCACTAAGCTGAAAAACACCACTCAAAGATCAGCTTCGGACTACAAACTGCTCAGGACCATTTCAAGACAGTTAGTTAAGATGGTCTAGCATCACAGACTACTCCAGCTAGGACTTCAGATAAGCCTTGCCCTGCACTTTCCTATCATACCAAGACTGGACAACAGCTAGCTCTCCCAGGACTTGATCTTTATCTCAAATCATTCAAGGTTCCTTAAAGATGCCATTGCTCCCAGACAACAGGAAATAACGTTAAGAACACAACATCCACATTCCCAACAGGTGGAGTGGTTGGTTTTTAGTCTTTTGATTGATGTTTGTCATAATTTAGGTGAGCTGGTTAGAAGTTGTTATTGGTCATGGTCAGGGAGGAAACTAAGCAAAGAAAATTAGACTTAACAATCTTGTTCTAAAAAGAAAAAGGGAGGATGTAGAGCTGATAGGACAATTATTGAATCTACTTTCAAACTAAAAAGCAACTACTAGTCTTAAATATTTTACAGTGATATGAATTTTTGTATATTGATACAAATTTAAGTTTATTTTTGTTTTAACATACTATACATATATATGTGTATGTGTGTGTGTGTGTGTGTGTGTGTGTGTGTGTGTGTGTGTATTTCTACTCTTGTTTAAGGTATTGTACCTATGCAGCTCATTTTAAAATGTAAAGTTCTAGCCCTTAAAAGTTATTATTACAAACTGTTTAATATAATTAAGAGATGTAGGTTAGTCATTAGCCATCTATAACAATCAAATTTGTGGCCATGTTAAGTATGTTTTCAAGGTCAAACAGTGATATATTTTAGCTAGGCAGATGGTCTTCAAATACTTCAGAGACCTACAGAACATGGCATTTAAAATGTTTTAATACCATAAGGCTTTTCATGATGGTGAGACATGTCTGTTTCTGGCAGCACCAATTTACTTCAAAAAAGAGGATGACAGGTATTGGAGAACCCCCACCTGGAGTTTGCTTTCATTGCCTCAACTACTGACAGAATTCTGTCTGAATGGACATGCAGGACACAAAAGAAAGCAATTGCTGAACTTTGCCAAGGCAAGGTAGGATAGTCCTTCAAAATTCCAACTCCACAGAAAAGTTTGTCAGAGATTCTAGGTTTGTAGGCTGAAGGTGGATGCCACAACATTGTAGAGGAACCTTGGGGTGGCTGTCCAGGAAGCCAGGTATCTCTGTCGTTTTCTTAGTTTTGGAAGTTGCTTGCTTTGTACTTCCTGTTTAATCAGGTAATATTATATCCTTATTGGGTCTCTGATGGGGTTGAAGATTAGATAGTTATAGTTACAGTTTTCCTTAGTAATGATAGAAGGTAAGTCAGGTACCAAACTTTGCACTCACCAAGAAAGGATAGATAATGGAGTATTTTCTCTGAATTTACCAAATACAAATGGACTGGACATTGTGAATATAATTCTTACTTGATAGTTGTTCTTATTGTATATAGTTTCATTGTGTTAAGGTTAATACTTTTCCTATTTATTTAGATAATACCTGATAATTATTTCTATTGTATATAATTTTATTATGTTAGAGTTAAAACTCTTCCTTTTTAGTTAGATAAAATGGGGGAAATGTTGCAGGAGATTTGTTTGTGTTGCTGCTCCAAAACTGCTAATAGAGTCAAATCTTGGCTCAGAGGGTGGAGTCCACACTCAGCTGGCTGTAGTGAACCATAGAGTTTCCTGGAGGACTCAGAAGAGCTAGAGGGACACATGGTGGTGGTGGTGGTGGTGGTAAGGAGGGATCTGGTGAGATGCACAGATCTTATTATCAGGGAGGTGGAGAAGAGGGTGAAGTGATCCCTTCTTCTTCACTCCATGGTTCAACCAGGTTTATTCCCTAATATTTGACTCACAAGCTTTATTGAATAATAAAATACTAAAAGAAGCCATAATACATATCTTTGAAAGGCTTGCAAGATTTTGGATTTTGGGCCTCAATGTGAAGAAGTCAAAGCTACTTATTGCTGGATTATGGAGAGACCCCTGGAGAGACCCTGCACCATGTCCATGTCTACTGAGCCCAGCCCAGCACTAAACACAGACTCCATGCTTGCCAGGTCATTATTAAAGAATAACACTCTAAACAATGAGAGGTCAGCTGTTGCACTTCCCCTCTGCCGTGGAGGGAACTGGGCCATGATTTTCAACAACATCATTGCAGCTACCACAGCTGGCCATCTTCAGAGTTCTATGGCCATAACTGTCCTCCTAGTGAGCATGGAGGAGAGATGATGGCCCCTGGGGAGGAGGCGGTCACTCAGACAAAGGACTTGTCTCAATTGCAGTATGTAATCCACGTCCAAACCCCATGATGCAGCCACACAAAGGTTGTTTGCCTACATAACTAAATGTTCTTTTCATTGCTGGGATCTTTGAATGAACTGTTCAGCTGTGAGTGAATTCCAGACAAGGAAATATAATATTATGCTGCCACACATGCTGGAAGGCAGAGAGGCATTCATCCGATGGAGCAATTAATTAAAGAACAATCACTAGAATGTTCCAGATAATTCGCACCAAGCAGCTTATTATTTTGGATAATATTTGTGATTGTTGTTTAATTTGTTTTTAATATGGATGTATGCGGTTTTATATAATCCTTTGTAATTGAGAAGCAGTTAGAGGTCCAGGTGCTCTGAAAATACCTCTTTATTCAATTACTCAACTTTAGAAGAATCCCATTATGCAATTAACCCAGATTATTGACACAGTCACACTGAGTCTATCCCGTTATTGCATGAAGCATGGCTGTAAATATATCTGGTTTAAACTGTAGGCTTTTTTTTTTGTCAAAATCCATATTGCCATTTCCATAGGCATTTAACTAATGCTCCCTGGTCCATAATCCCTATTAAGGAAAAGTGTTGGGAGTTAACCACCAAATATACCTTCTTCAGTTTATCATTTTTTAAGTGATGAGATCAACCCTAGGGCCTTGCATATGATGACTAGTCAGGCACTCTTCCACTGAGCTACATCCTAGGCAGGTGTCTTATAAAGACTATGAGAATGAAGTTTCAGAGCAGGGTTACTAAAATGTACAGAACTTTGTTCTTGATCTCTACTGTTTTGGTTTGGTTTGGAAAATAAGACATATAGACGGGGACTGGTAATTCCCCTAAGGTAATGAGTATTGCTTGCTAAATGATAAATAAAAAGTAACCACTATAGGATTCCACAGGAGATGGCAAAGTCTGTGGAATCCTTCCATCTTTACTACTGTTTTCTGAAAGGCTACTCCATTCAGTATAATGAGAGTGTTTTATGTTCTCCCCCCATTATTCGGAGGGTCATCTGTGAACCAGCAGCATTGGCAATATTCAAGAGTCCTTTAGACACATACAATCTCAAGCTCTATCCCAGTTGCCTGGGTAGGAATTTGCATTGTCACAGGATCCCCAGTGACTTGCAGAACATTGAGGTCTGAGAAGTGCTGGCTCATGTTGCACACTTGTAGATAATGTTTGTTCATGTGAGGGAAAATTAGACCCAGCATTTATTAATCTCATCTTGCCCTCATAAAAAATAAGGTCATGGGAGGGTAAAGGCAGAAGGATGGTAATCCCAGCCTGGGCTACACAGAGAACTCCTGTGTCATGAGGTTTTCCTGAAAATACCCTGATTAAAATAAACTGTTTAACAAGCCTTTGTTACGTTGTTTCTGCACTTGGTGCTGGTCAAATCTTAAGGACATCCACGTTCCACAAGTCAGTTTGGGATTTAGCAGTTCTAGTGACGGCACACTGAAGATGGCGGAGACACAAGGCACTTGCTAATTCATCTCTATCAGAAAGCAGCCCTGGTTATTCCATGAGTTAGGATAAGGATGTGAGAAAGTGTTCTGGAGAGTGAGCGATGCCTCTGGAAGGAGTGCCATGGCCCAAGCAGGGTAGCAGGTCCTGTGTAGCAAGTTTACTGTTGCCTTTGTCTTCCTTCTGTTAGACTCCACGCCCAGAACCTATGTGATATCTGAACTCATGTTCCTAAGAGACTTCTTAGCAATACATATTTGAAAGAGAATTGTTAGGTTTCTTCTACAAATCCATTTTCTCTGGGTCTTGCTCTTCCTGATGAATTGTG
Source organism: Peromyscus melanophrys (assembly GCA_902168415.1). Taxonomy (NCBI): domain Eukaryota; kingdom Metazoa; phylum Chordata; class Mammalia; order Rodentia; family Cricetidae; genus Peromyscus; species Peromyscus melanophrys. The sequence continues at coordinate 55,499 of CABHPR010147204.1, forward strand.
CTCCATCTACCCAGTTAAAAGGCAAAGACAAACCCACTCTGAACCCTTCAGCTGTCCTCTTAACCATACAACACCCATGAGAATTTGTCAGTTCCTTCTTCACACCATGATCTTGGACAGGTCCCTTCAGGTCATCTCAGTGGCCTTCTTGCCTTAGACACTGTTCAATCCCCTCAATGATTTTCCTTAGTCTGCTTCTGCTAGCATTCAAGCTAATCTCCAGACAGAAGCCATGACAGTCTTAGAGAAATGACATTCTCTTCCTATCGTTCCTCTGACTAAATTGGAATGATTCTCCACTGGCCTTTGTATAAAAAGGGAAATCATAAGGCCATGTTTGATCTAGGTCGTGGGTCCTTCCTTTGACCTGCTATTTACCCACCATTCTCCTACCAACCGTCTTTCAGTTATTTTTTCAATACTATCATCTCTTATCCATCTGAAGTTTTTCTTTCACTTATTCCCTAGAACTGTTTTCAACAAGCTGTCTGACTCTTTACATAGTTGCCTTTTGGTCTTTCAGATAACAATAACAGTTCTTAGAGAGGCCTTTCTTGAAGTCTGGCTAATTATCAGTCCTGGTGCTCTTCATCCATTTCATGGTCTTGATAATAATGTTCAATCATTTTAATGTCTTGGTTCTTGGTTATTTAAACCTGTCCCTCAACTTCAAAATAAACCCAGTAAGTACCTCATAGCTCTGGTTCGTCTCTGCTTCCCTAAGGACAGAGTGAGCCACATAAATGTGCTAATATATGAGAATGGAGTCGTAGGTTTGTGTGGTTTGATTGTTCTCCCCCCTTTCAGAGTAAGTGAGAAATATTCTTTATTTTGTTATTCTACCCTTAAAAGAATGCTGTTAGTTGACACAGATTATTAGCATAGGCGTGCACATTCTATGTACTTTGTATAGGTATAACAGAAAGTCATATCCACATTTAATGTGGGAGACAGGTACCTCTACTCAGCTGTCCTATAAAGGAAGGGATCCTGGAGCTGTGTGGACTCTGCAGTGTGTAGATAAGTTTCACTGAATGGTCCCCTTGGGATGTCATGGAGATGATGGAGTCCTCTAAGCCTACATTCTGACCAGAAGTGCATATATGTCTCTTCATTCTAAGAGGATGTGCATACATGTTCCTAAATTCTGACAGGAAGTACATATGAATTCCTATCCATTAATGGGCAACACAGGTGAATCCTTACATCCTGACCTAAACATGAGAGAAATAATCATTTCAGCTTCTTTAAGTATTTTAAGTTGTTGGGTCCTTTTATATTAAAAAAATTGGTAACTTCTTAAAAAATTGTGTCTAATTGTTTCCTATCCCAACACAAATCTCACATATGTTGATTGTGGAGGGAAGAATGATGGTCCTTTCCACTAAACCCTAAGACCCTTGGAACTTGTGCACATGTTACCTTATAAGACAGGTTCATGCAGAAAACATCCTGGATTATGTAGATGTCCGCAGTGTCATCACAAGGGGCCTTTAATGAGTAAAAGGGGAACAGGATAACGAACACAGAGTGCCAGGGTCAGCAGGGATATGAAGTAGTTAAAGGTCAAATGAGCCAGGGCTCAAATGTTATCAGTTAGGGGTTACTCTCTACTGATACCTGCGGGTGGCATTTCTATGGGTGTCTGTGTCTTCTCATAAAAATGTCTATCTGACACGGTTTGGGGGAAGAAGTTGAAGGGTCTCTCTAGAGGACTTGGCTCTTATATTGCTCCTAGAAATTGTGGGAAGCGATAGAACAAGGCCAGCAGTTGGGAAAAGCCATCCTTGCTTTTCTACCGTCTCATGAGAGAATAACTGTCTGCTGCAAGAGGAATTCTCAGCAAGTGTTGGAGCTAAGTGCTTACAATACAATTAGACAGAAGTACAGTTGACATTTAAACATTTTTCATTTTTCATTTTTAACCACCCTGTAAGCATTAAGTAATTAAGCCTCATCAGGCACCAGTGAGAGAGAATTACCTCCAATATTCTGCAGATGAAAATAGTTCACATGATACTTGTGAAATTTCACTTAATGATGGCAAGGAGGAAATAAATGTGCCTCTTGCCATGTGGAATGTAGACTTTTATTTACTTCACTTATTTATTTCCTGTGGTGCTGGAGAGGGAATCCAGGGCTTGGCATTCTAGACAAGTGCTCTGTTACTGACCTATACCCCAAGCTCTACTGTAATGTTTTGAAGCTGTGATTCACAAGAGGGTTGCAGTGTCACTGAAAGGGCCCTGTTCATCCAGAGACACAAATGCATACAAATCCAGTCATCAGTTCCTTGGGAGTACTGACTGTTGCTACTGAATAGGGAGTTCACCTTGGGAGAGCCTTTCATATAGAGCACAGGAAGGAACCAAAGAAAACAAGTTGGTAGTGAGCTCATTTCTCTAATTCTGGCCTAAACACCTTTGTATACCTAACGTGATGGAACTACCCCACTGTGTTTCTCCCTAATGCTATCCTACTCTTCTCTAATCTGGCCTACTGTTGCCAACCGAATTCTCCCCAGACACACTAAGTCACAGCCTTTATTATAAACACCTTTGTTCACCAAGGCAGAGATGATAGACACCTTGTAAAGCTGTATTTGTATTTTAAAGGAGACCTCATTTGAGGTTGGTGATGTCTTAGAAAAGAATGCCTTACTGTGATTTAAGTTTCCATCAGATGAAGCTGCTGAGTTAGCCAACAGTACCCAACAAAGAAGCCATTAAGAAAATTAATTTACCATGGAATTATTTTTGTAGCAAATTACAATAAGCACACGGTTATCCTCCAGGGATGAGTCCCATGCAGGATCCCCCTAGATACTGAAATCCAAGGAGGCTCAAGCCCTTTGTATAAAGTGGTCCATTCCCTATTACCTATGGTATCCTCCTGTATGCTATGAATCAGGTGGACCCAAGTAAACACACAGAGGTTTATATTATTTACAAACTGTATGGCTTATGGTAGGCTTCTCACTAGCTAGCTCTTACAACTTAACCCATTTTTATTTATCTATAAGTTGCCACATGGCCGTGGCTTACCATCTTGCTTCTCCCGGTGTTACTGGCATCTCTCTAGACTCTGCCTTTCTCCTTCCTGTCTCTCTCCTTGGATTTCCCACCTGCCTCTAAGCTGCCTTGCCATAGGCCAAAGCAGCTTATTTATTAACCAATAAGAACAACATATATTCACAGCGTACAGAAAGATATCTCCCAGCACTATAATTTAACAAAAGAAACAGAAGGAAAAGAGTGCAAGAGAAGGCACAAAAACCAGAGACCCACTCATTTGTACACATAGGAATTCTAGAAAACACTAAACTGGAAGTCATGGAATATATGCAAAAGACCTGCAGGGTAAAAAGAGAGGAGAAAAATATATCAATAAAATACAATATAAAAGAAAAAAGAAATAAAGAAGAGCCATGGCATGACATTATGAGACAAAGAACCTTGAAAGATGCCATTGAGTTCATTTTCTGTTAGCCATCTACTGCTTGGCATACAGTCTACCCTTAGGAGTAGTTTGTTTCCTTAATCAGACTCCCTTGGAGAAAACTAAATTTTCATTTGCAAGTGGTTATCAATTGGCGATAACTTCTGGGTTAGGGATGTGGGCTTGTGCCCACTTCTTTCAGGACCTCAATCTGTGCAGACCATGCAAGCCTTGTGCTTACTGCCCCCCTCTCTATGTGAGTTAATATGTACATCAATCATGTTGACTTAGGAGTCCTTGTTGACTTGGTGTCCTCCATCCCCTCTGGCTCTTACACTTTTGCTGCCTCCCCTTCTGTGGACTTCCCTGAGCCCAGATGGGAGGGATTAGATGGAGACATCCCATTTAGGACAGAATATTCCAAGGTCTCTCCCTCTCTGAATAGTGTCTAGATGTGGTGTTTGTATTTGTTCCCATCTGATGCAAGAGGAAGCTTCTCTGCTAATAGCTGAGCAAGGCATTGACCTATGAGTATAGCAGAATGTCATTAGGAGTCTTTTTATATATCTCTATCTCTATCTATCTATCTCTATTTTTTTTTTGCAGTAGATTTGGTTTTACCCTAGTTTCCTGGACTATCTAATCTGAGGCACTTGGTCACCCAAGTAGAGTCAGTTATGGTTCCATCTCCTGGGGGTAGGCCTTAAGTCAAATCAGATATTGATTGGTTTCTTTCACAGGTTGTCTACTACAGAGCTGGCATTGAGACTAGAGGATTGGGTATGGAGGAGAGGAGGGAGAGTGAAGATCTGAGGTTGCCTACCTGCTTTGCTGGCCTATTTGCTTGTCTGTCAGGCTTGGGAGGTGGGCTCCCAGAGAGAGCCTGTTGAAGTTGGGGGCTGTGATGACAGGATGAATGGGGAGGAAGTTTAAATGAGAAGATCTGGGTGATTTGCTGGTGACGGGGGCAGAAAGGGGATGGAGGCCACAGCACATGGTCTGCAACTGGGGGTGGAAGTGGGGGGGATTGGATTTGGAGGAGAGGAGGGAACAGTGAAGATCTGCAATGAGATTACCTGCTCCCCTGGCCTGTGTGGCCTGCGGCTTCCCAAGAAATTCCTGCTGGAGTTGAGAACTGAGATAAAGCAGTGAGTGGGGAATAAAGGATGGAGGGGGAAATCTGTGTGTTCTGCTGGAGAAGGTGACAGGGAGGGAGGTGAGGCTGCAGCGCATGGTCTGTTATAGAGCTGTCCCCAAAACAAGTCCAATCAATCCACTGTTGATTGAATCTGTAGGTCATGACTATGTCAAGTGGCTTCTAATTCTTGCCATCTATGAATGAACAAGAGTTCATATTTGGTACTCATGTTGTATGTTATATATATATAT